>JAOTQR010000097.1:24949879-24969681 GCA_025774065.1 Solanum ossicruentum | reverse complement strand
CACCAGTTCCAAATGATTCATGTCATGCGCCAGACGCTACTCCTACTGCGGACTTGCCTACTCCTAGCCAACCGAGTGCACTTAAAAAAGGTATACGGTCCACTCAAAATGCTAACCCATATTATACTTTCTTGAGTTATCATCGCCTCACATCATCCTACTATGCTTTTGTTTCCTCTTTGTCCTCTATTTCCATTCCTAAGACTATAGATGAAGCACTTTCTTATTCGGGGTGGAGGCAGGCTATGATTGATGAGATGTCTGCTTTATATACGAGTGGTACTTGGGAACTTGTCCCCCTTCCTGCAGGTAAATCCACTGTTGGTTGCCGTTGGGTTTATGCAGTAAAAGTTGGTCCTGACGGTCAAATTGATTGACTTAAGGCTCGCCTTGTTGCCGAAGGATATATTCAGATATTTGGGCTAGATTTTACTGAAACATTTGCACCCGTGGCTAAAATGGCATCGGTTCGTATTTTTCTATCTATGGCTGCTATTCGTCATTGGCCTCTCATCAGTTGGATGTTAAGAATGGCTTTGTACATGGTGATCTTGCGGCAGAAGTCTATATGGAGCAAACACCTAGCTTTGTTGCTCAGGGGGAGTTTGGTAGACTTGTATGTCGATTGCCCAAGTCACTCTATGGTCTGAAACAGTCTCCTTGAGCTTGGTTTGGAAAGTTCAGCACAGTAATTCAGGAGTTTAGCATGACTCGTAGTGAAGCTGATCACTTTGTATTTTATCGGCATTCTGCAACAAATTTATATATTTATTTGGTTGTTTATGTCGATGATATTGTTATCACTGGCAGTGATGAAGATGGAATTACTAGTTTGAAGCAACATCTCTTTAAGCATTTCAAAACTAAAGACCTTGGCGAATTAAAGTATTTTCTAGGTATTGAGGTTGCTCAGTCTGGATCAGGTATTGTTATTTCTCAACGCAAGTATGCCTTAGACATTCTTGAAGAGACAGGGATGATGGGATGTAGACCCATTGACACTCCTATGGATCTGAATGTTAAATTGCTTCCAGGACAGGGAGAGCCACTCAATAACCCTGAAAGGTACAGACGACTAGTGGGAAAGTTAAATTATCTCACAATGACTAGACCTGACATTTCATTCCCTGTGAGTGTTGTAAGTCAATTTATGACTTCCCCTTGTGATAGTCATTGGGATGCAGTTGTTCATATTCTGCGATATATAAAGTCAGCTCCCGAAAAAAGACTACTCTTCGAAGATCGAGACATGAGCATATCACCGGATATACAGATGTTGATTGGGCAGGATCACCCTCTGATAGACGGTCTACATCCAGATATTGTGTATTAGTAGGAGGTAATGTGGTGTCATGGAAGAGCAAGAAACAAAGTGTGGTTGCTCGGTCAAGTGCAAAAGCAGAATACCGAGCAATGGCTACAGCAACTTGCGAGCTTATCTGGGTCAAGCAGTTCTTGAGGGAGCTAAAATTTGGTAAAGTTGATCAGATGGAACTTGTGTATGATAATCAAGCGGTCCTTCATATTGCATCAAATCCAGTGTTTCATGAAAGGACCAAGCACATTGAGATTGATTGTCACTTTGTCAGAGAAAAAATACTCTCAAAAGATATTGTTACAAAGTTTGTTAAGTCAAGTGATCAGCTTGCAAATATCTTCACCAAGTCCCTCACTGGTCCACGTATTAATTATATCTGTAACAAGCTAGGAGCTTATGATTTGTACGCACCAGCTTGAGGGGGAGTGTTAGAATACGAATAGGATTACATAGTCCAATTTAAAGTTGGAATAGGAATAGTATTGTTTCCTAGTTGGATTTGGATTAGGTTGTAATGTCTATAAATAGTCTTTATGTAGCAATGATAATACATATGTAAATAAATAATTCAATAATAATTTTTTCCCATATTTCTCACAACCACCTTTTATTTACGGTGTAAAGAAGAAGGAATAGAATAGAATGCACAAATTATAAAGTAGAAACATGTAATCTTGTAGATGCTTTGGTTGTTGGAAATGTTGTAACTCAATGTTTGGAGGTCTTCCCAATGTTCTTAATGTTGATGAATACAGCTTCACCCTTATCCCAAACAAAAAGAAAAGGGTATTACCTAATCACTTGTCTTTCTAGAATCTTAAGAGTGAGCCATTGCCCACTTTAAAATGGACATGATGAACAAAGGTGTCCCACAAATTCCCAATACCCTTCCATAGTCACACTCCATGAGGAAGTCTAGAAGTCTTTGCTCACCATTGATTCAACATTCCATACTTAGCTATGATAACATCTTTCCAGAACCCAACCTCCTCCAAGTTGAATCACCAAATCCACTTCACCATCACACTTAGGTTATGGCTGCAAGGTCCTCGATTCCAAGACCTCCTTGGTAGTTCGGTTGAGTAACCTTCTACCACTTTAAAAAAAGGAGTAGTTCGGTGCACTAAAGCTACCGCTATGTACAGGGTCCAAGAAAGGGTCCAACCACAAAGGTCTATTGTATGCAACCTTCTCCCACTTTATGAGGTGAAATTTGTGTCCCTGATTGTTTTCTTACCAACAAACGTCTCCTCTTATCCTGTCAATTTGCTTGAAAACTTTTGTTGACATTGGGTCATGTAGTTATAGATAAATCTTGGACTGCCACCAAAGGAAAGATATAACAGTTGCCATGTTGCCAACCTCTTCTCAAATTTTTCAATGACCTCAGCCTAGATTTCAATGGATTTGTATTTGGCACCCAAGGGAAGGCCCAATAAATTGAAGGAAATGAGTCAATCTTGCAAACCATGATGTACCTCCTCCAGATTTGGAACTTCATTAACAGGGTAGATAGTTTTCTTTAGCATGTTCAAATGCAAACCAAAAATTGCTTCAAAGATAAATAAAGCTGGGTAAGTTGTATCGCTTGTGATCTCTTAGCACCCCAGAAAATCAGAGTATCATTTGCATAAAGCAAGTGAGAGTCAGTCACTTGAGAACCCGGGCTCCTACCTATTTTAAATGGCTAAATTCACTGCAAAGAACTAGCTTTTTGAAGCATTTTGCTAAGTCCTTCCTTCCTTCCTTTGCTAAGCATTTTGATTAGATCATGCCTAATGCCTCTACAACATCAACAAATACCAAGTGGGGTCTGGGGAGAAAAGAAGTACCCAGGGGTATGCAGCTCACCCCTGTCTAATGCCTCTTTGTGGAGAAAAGAAGCTCGCAGTCTCCTGTTAACCAAAATGGAGTATTTGACCATAAAGATGTTGTATTTGATCCATTTTTATTCATCTCTCTCCAAAGCTCATATGTCTCAGGATGGTGATAAGTATCTCATTGTTCTTTGTGACTCCCACCCCTCATCCTGACAAGCTCAACATCCTCAATTAATTATGATGTGAGCTTTTTAAATTCAATTACCCCTTTTCGCTTTGACTTTGACTCATCCTCTGATGATACCCTTTGCTGCAGTTTTACTTATCTTCTTCGATTCATTCGTAGGACTGATGTCAAGTAATCCATGTTTGAATCCAGATGCATTAACACCAAAAGATTTGCATGCCTAGACCATGAGCGACTTTGTCCATTAAGAAGTAAAAATAACCTAAGGAGTATGGACAACCTGCAGATTAAATACAAAATTATCATGCCAAGGGAGAGAGGAAATCATTGCAGAGAATGGATGACTGTCCCGAATCACAAACAATAACCAGACTCTTAATCTAATTAGCGAGGGAATTCAATGAAAAGTAACTGTTGATCTTGAATTCCATAAAATGTTGTTGAGAAGCATCTTCATCATCTGCAAAGCCGATGCTTGTGCAAGCAAATATCCTCTACATCAATCACAAAAGACTAAATTTCCAAAGCCAGTAGTTCAACAGAAATCGGGTCTAGAAAGTCACAAGTGGGTGACATGTGTGTACTAAAAATATATGGGTCTTGGCTAAGTTGCTCGGACTCTCCAAAATTGCTGCCGCACCCGTGTCGGATTCTTCAAAAATACACTTCTTTTGAAGGATCCAACACACAGCCGTTGACATTTTTGAAGAGACTGAGCAACATAGGGTCTTGGGACCCAAGGTGTCCATATATTTTCCACTTATTTCTCTTCTGCTTTGGGAGTTTGTTGCAGAGGGCCTAGCCATCTGATTTTGAATGTCCAATTGTGATGAAAGGTTGGCCCCACTTGGTGATTATGTGGCAAATTTAAATCAACAGCATCTGGCACATGCTATGCCAACCACAGAGTTGACATCTGCCTTCCTTCATTTCTCCGCCTCTTCTTTTTCAACCTTTTCCTTTCCCTTACAAGCAAAGTCGTCGTCAGTGACCCAGATTTTTCCATGGGCACCTGGAAGCGCCCAAATTTCAAAGCTTAAATCAGTTTAGCTCCAGGTTATAGGAGAGTTCTCTAATCTCATTGATGCAAATTCAAGTCCATAGCAAATTAGATCTCTTCTTTGAGTCTTCATTCGCCACTGCTTTGAAAAGAACTTTCTGACCACGCACAAAGTGAAATTCCAAAAGCTTTGATCCATCAATCCTCAGATGTTTGCACTTTTGTAACCAGCGACAACCGGCAACCATCAATTCAAGGATCGTCATCGGCCATTCCAGAACCAACTGCCCACCTTGACTTTGGCTGCTTTTTGTCAAAAGGGCATTTCAAAAAGAAAAGGATTTTGCGAAATCAGAAACCTTTAAACCTGATGTGTTCTTCCACCTTTTGCACAACCACTTCTGGATCATTTCGTGATCTGGGAAAGTGTTAAAGGAAACACTGAATCTTCCAATGAGGCATTTTGGAGATAGTTGTTGGGTTGGGTTGATTGAATATGTTTTTGACACCATTGACAGCCATTTCTCCATTTTGGAGACATCATATGACCTCGCTTGTGAATGAGGACTCCAAATACCAATCTTACACTGTTCTCATAGATCTAGATCTTCCCAATGAACCTCTTGCTGTGTTCATAGAGCATAAATCATCTCGCCTGGTCTTCACTAACATCTATAAGTTCAAAATGCTTCTCACCAGCAGAAATTAAGATCCACCCCTCCAACTTGGATAAAATATAGGGGAGGAAAAAAAGAAAAAGAAAGAAGGGAGAGAAAAGAAGAGAGGAGAGAAGAAGATGAAGGTTTTTCGGTGACCAGAAGGATCGCCAGAGAGGAAAGAACCAACCAAAAATCTCCTTTATGTCATTGCCTCGATAAAGGTGCCTGAAAGCTTTTTTTCCTTCAGGTAGAGTATCTTGATAATGAGTCACACATCAATTAGGGTAAAAATTACTGACTAGCCAAATGAAATGTGGAACATCTCCCAATGAGAATAAGAGTTGTGATCTGTAGGTAAGAGGAAAGAAAAGTTGATGAAAATATCCTATGGATTCTATCATAAAATGATTTACATGTTTACATCTTAGAAGATGTGGAGCATAATATTATGAGTTAAATTATTCCTATAACTAAACTACCATTAAAAAAATTATAACTCCTATAACTAACTTTCCTAATTTACAAAGGTTGACTAATTCTTTCCGAGTAAGAAATAGCTATCACAATCATTTATTAGTTTTCCGTCTACCACGGGCAGCTAGCAGTCCTCCCTTTCCTTCCCCGCCATTTAATCCCTTGCATTTTTTGTTTTATTTTATTTTGATGGAAATGTCCCAGTTTTTTCATAGAATAGTTGCATCAACCAAGTATCATAGTCCCTAATCAGTAATATTCAACTGCAAAGCAGAACGCAAGGGTGTGGCCAAGTAGCTGTTGAGAAGCATTAAGTCTAAGGTTGATATTCCAACAGAGCCAAAAACACTAAATGAATTTTGCGTAATAACCAATGGAAGCATGGACACCACGGTCATGATTCAAAACATTCATCTGTAAAGCATGTGAGTGTCTAAGTCAGATGTGCAATTGTCCAAACACTTCATCTCCGTATACATGATGAAATGATCCGCAGTAACAATGTAAGTTCAATAAATAAGAAGTGACACAATTCACAATAAAGGGAAGTGTAGAAGCTGGGGAGAGTGATAAGTATACCTATCTCCTTCGCTATTAACAAGACGATATGCATTAGTATGAGCAGAAGGAAGCCCTAGATTTTGACGCAACATAACAGCTGCTGCAATTCTTGTTTCCAGTAGCTTTTCTGGATTAAGCGCACAAGAGGCATCTCTGCACCGTTTTAGACCAAGCATAACCAATGAAGGTGGTGAGTATTCATATACAAGTTATAGGTTGCAATAAAAAAGGGGTCATAAAGTACTGTGCAGTTTCCTCTTCTTGCTGCATGAGCCGGACACGGAACATAGAAGTAGAATTGTAAAAACCCCAGCCGATAGGCTTCTCTGTGCCATCAGCAACGAGGACAATATCTCCAGTTGCGGGCGGGGGTCTACCAATTACTCTATCAACAGCACCACTATAAACCATGGGACTTCCATCCTTAAATAGTTGTGTCTTTCCCTTTTTAAGCACTACTTTTGCAACACCTGCAGAACCAATTTAATCAGTTCAGATGCAATTGTATCTAGTAATTACTATTGGTTTTTGAAGTTAAGACCTGCAGGGTGGTTAGAGGCAATTTCCTGAAGGGTATTGGTTGACGGTGATGACGCAACAGATAGAGACCTGAGCATGAAGCGGCCAGTGAGAAGCATAATGCCGTAGCACAGTCGACGACCCGACTGCAATTGATATCGCTCTCTTTTATCCTGATGAATTCAAACGGGCCCACTTGACCTGTTTGGTATCAATTGAGTGAATAGATATTGAAAACATTATTTATGTCGGTACTATTTAATAATTTAATTTTAGCTATATTTTTTATTTATTATTATTTATAAAAATACAGAATAATACTATAACAAATTTATTGTATATATTAAAATTGAATTATGCATGCAATAATATGTATTATACTTGTTGGGCAAGAATTTAGCATAATGTACTATAAATATATCAAAATGTGTGATAATGTATGTGTTTTATAGGGGTGGTAAAATCAAACCCAACCTGTTGAAGTTTGGGCGGATTAATTATTAACTTAATGTATTTCAACTACTCATTTCAACCCATTTAAAATAAGGTTGATACGCAATCTGAATTGAATCGAGAGAGATCTTGTTAAAATATTTTTAAAACACTTTTTTTAATTTGATATGTTTTATATAGCCATAATAAGGAAAAATATAATTTAATTCAGTAATAAAATATTGAGAAAGAACAAATAAAATAAGTAAAACTTAATAAAAATTAGGTCAGATTGGGTCTTGACCCGATGTATAACTCCTTACTCAATCCATTTTGACTCAACCTATTTTGATCTAAGTAAATTTGAGTTGGGTTGAATGTTGACCCGTTTGTTGTCTTGATCGATTATAACCTGCTCAAATTTGACCCAACCTATCTGACCCAATCTATGAGCACCCCTAGTCCCAATTGCTTCAAAGTTTTGTTCAGATATTCTATCACTAAGACAAAGAGACAAGGATACAGGCATTCCTTTGTCTATGACGTTGCTTCGCCTGAGATTTTTGGATTAATCCGTCATTAAATATACAAAATACATTTAAATTATATCATTTTTTTGAGTTTCACATCTAAAATATTGAAAGTTTGAAAAACACACCTAAACTATCACTTATTAGTTTAAAAAACATACCTTATTGGTGTGTGTAATACACTCTCTCTTTTATTTTGAGAAAATCTTGCCACATGACATGACACGACACATTGATAAAAATTAATTAAAAATATTAATATTAGTTAAAAGTAAATAATTAAAGTATAAATATTCTTTCGAAAAAATATTATTTTTTAAAAAATAAAATTTTAAATATTTTTCTCACCTACTCTATTACGCTCACCCCCATGTACCGCCCACCCATCCCCAACAATCCTCGCCCCTTTTATTTTTTATTTCTTTTATAAAATATTTTTTAAAAATTTAAACTTTATCCCCTACTCAACTCCTATCTTAAAAAGAAAAGGAGAAAAATGAATGGGTTGAAATTTAAATTTTATCCAATCAAAAAATGCTACCTAATATTAATAATAATAATAATAATTAAAAAATTAAAGGTAGTTAGTTTTAAAGGTAGAAATAGACAAAAAAAAATAGATTGAGGGATATTTTTAACCCAATAGGTGAATGAATGATATATTTAAAACTTTTCGAATAGTCAAAAGATTAACTTTCACCTTTTTTCCGTTGAATTAATTATTTTTATTTAATTTAACTAAAAAATTTAAATAAAACTTATATATTTTGTGATATATGTCGGGGGAAATGGTACGTGAGAAAACAAAAAAAGATTAGGTGGTGACAATAAAGGGAAAAAACTTGTCTTTTAACCAGTGTAAGATGCGGGAGCACAATGCTTAGTATATACCGTTTGTAATAAGTGTACATATATAATCACCTCCTCTCTTGGTCAGAACAGCAAAAGAAGTATTGATCATGTCTGCCACCTTTATTTTTCCTGCCGCCTCTTCTTCTTATCTTTCAGGTTTGCCCTCTTTTACTCAGCTCCACTCAACAAGTTTTCTTTTTTCCTTTTTCTCCCCCCACTTAATTTTGGATATATGTATGTAGTTGTTAAACATCAGACGATTCGTGATACAAGTACACTCACACCCAACACTGTTCCTAGTCGCCGCCCCCAACCTGGTAAGTCCTACCACTTTACAAGGTGATTATATGAATATATGTTTCTCTCTCTCTCTTAAAAAATGTTCTTTGTTTTAACAGCTTGTGTAGTTGATGCTACTCGAGGACCGGAATTTGCTCCTCAGGTATGATTCCCCCCTCATCTGTGCTACCTAGCTATGAATATATGTTGGTTTGGTTCAGATGATTAATCTTGTGAATTAATGCAGTGCAATGAAGCGACCAAAGAAAGAATAAGGAAACTATTCCATAAAGTTGAATTTTCCGTTTCTTCGTACGACACTGCCTGGGTTGCAATGGTCCCTTCTCCACATTCTGCTAAAGTCCCATGTTTTCCTGAGTGCCTACACTGGGTGTTGCATAATCAACTAGAAGATGGATCATGGGGGCTTCCGCATCACCAACCCCTCCTACTTAAAGATGTTCTTTCCTCTACTTTGGCTTGTGTGCTTGCCCTTAAAACATGGGGGGTTGGTGAACAATTAATCACCAGGGGTGCGTACGGATTAGAATCTTTTTTTACCTATGACTCCACTTTAATTATGTTCCTGCATATTGTTGTTGCAGGATTACGTTTTATCGAGTTAAATTTTGCTTCTGCAACCAACAAGGACCAGTATTCTCCTATTGGATTTGATGTCATATTCCCTGGCATGCTTGAATATGCTCAACACTTAGGTTTGAAGCTTCATTTAGAATCAACAGTCCTTAATGAACTGCTTCATAAAAGGGATATCCAGCTCAGAAGGTATATCCTAGATTATTTCTATATGAACTAAATGTGGTTTCTAGTCCAGTTATATAAATCTGATGTAGCATTTCTGTGGTTGGGTCTAGCTAAGTGTGTTAAAAATATAGTATTGTTCAAACTTGCCAAAGAGATGGGTACCATATAGAGTCTCGTGACTAACTTACTATGCTTCAATGAGAAAAACAAAATTCGTCAAGATAGAAAAGCTGTTCTGAAGAAAACATTATTGGGTTCTAATTTCATATTGACACCAGCTTATCCATATTTTCATTGAAGATTCCTTATTCATGTTAGGTTGTATGACAGCAGCTCGTTGGAGCTTAATGCTTACCTTGCTTATGTGTCAGAGGGAATGGGAGAACTTCAAGACTGGAAAATGGTTATGAAATATCAGAGGAAGAATGGTTCACTGTTCAATTCACCATCTACTACAGCTGCTTCTCTTATTCGCCTTAATGATTCTGGTTGCCTCGGTTACCTTCGCTGTGCATTGAAAAAGCTTGGGAATGCTGGTAAAATTTTTGCACATTTATTTATTTGTGAAAGTTACATGTTGAAGCAACTTGTCTAATGCCTATCTTTCTTTCAGTTCCAACTGTCTATCCAATAAATATACATGCACGCCTTTGTATGGTCGATAATCTCAAAAAACTAGGAATTTGTCGGCATTTTGCTGAGGAAATTCACAATGTATTGCATGAAACGTACAGGTAGCCTTTGAAACCACAGATATCCTTGGGATTGCAGAAAAAAATTAACACTGTTAGATTGAATTTTTCCAAAAACTACACATATGTAAGTTTTTATTTTTACAAGTCATGACATTAACCACAAAACAAAAAGATGCTGGCTGCAGGGGGAAGAAGAAATCTTCAAAAGTGCTGCCACTTGTTCCATGGCATTCAGGACATTGCGCGGATATGGATATAATATCTCCTCTGGTACCTCACTCGTTTGTAATTGTACCAGTTTTTTTTGTTATAATGTTTTTTGTTGTTCAAATAGTTTTGACGAGTTTGTCTGCATTATAGATCCTATAGCTCAGTTTCTGGAGCAAGAGCAACATTGTGGGCATTTGAATGACGTATATACCATGTTGGATTTATATCAAGCTTTAGAAATGATTATTGCTACAGATCAACCAGTTTCAAAGACATTGAACTCATCATCCTTACAATCATTGAGACAGAGACTATCGGGCGATTTTTATCATCCAACCGGACTCACCAGACAGATCCATGCACAGGTACTTGCCATAAGTTGCACTGTGTTTAGCTCATAATATTGTTATTGCCTATTTGGGCTAGAGTCAACTGCTATTGTTGCTTATTTTCTAGGTGGATGATGTTCTTAAGTTTCCTTCTCATGCGAACTTAGAACGAGTAGCAAACATGAGAAATATCAAGCACTATGATGTAGATAGTACCAGAGTCCTAAAAACTTCATATAGGTAACTTCTTCAAAATTTCTGAGGACTGATTTTGTGGTTTTTTTCGTTATCTTGTCCTCCTTTTTGTCACTTACTCTTTTTCATCACATTTTTGGGACAGTTCATCAAATTTTGGCAGCAAAGATTTCTTAACGCTGGCGGTAGAAGACTTCAACTTTTGCCAATCTATTCACCGTAACGAATTAAAACAACTTGAGAGGTTCATATCTCTTTGAACCTTGATAACTATGTGGAGCCAGTTGTCCCTGAGTTGGTTTAAATAGTTACATCAGAGGTGGTATATTTGTTGAAGAAAACTGGAAAGCTTAAAGCACATATTACTGCTCCCAAATGTTGTTTCTTTCCTTGTTTGACCTCTTCTCTTTCAACAACTTCTGTACATGACAAATATGGAAGTTGATCTCAATCCAAATGCTACTTTGGCTCATAAGTTTTCTGATTTTGTTTTCCTCATTGCTTGCCAGCGGATTGGTCTCTATCCTGTAGGAAAAGTTATGATATCAAAATGGAAGAGCTTTCTTCTTGCTATAGCTTGCCTGATGTGCAGATTTAAGTGTTTTGTGATCACAGGTGGTTACTGCAAAACAGATTGGACAAACTGAAGTTCGCCAGAGAGAAATCTGCATACTGCTACTTTTCTGCTGCAGCCACAATTTTTCAACCTGAACTATCTGATGCCCGCATGTCATGGGCCAAGAATGGTGTACTTACTACAGTGATTGATGATTTCTTTGATGTAGAAGGTTCTATGGAAGAATTGAACAACCTAATTCAGTTGTTTAGGAAGTAATGTTTTCCTTCGTATTTTCTTTCTTCTTAATATTCCTTGATGATGTCATCTGTCTTTTGATTCAAATCCCTTGGTCTTTTTGGTAGGTGGGATGTAGATGTTAGCACTGACTGCTGTTCGGAGAAAGTAGGCATTATATTTTCGGCGCTTCACAGTACTATCTGTGAGATTGGAGACAAAGCATTGAAGTGGCAAACACGTAGTGTGACAAGTCACATAACTGATATTGTTAGTCTCTTTATCCAAAAGAAATGTCTCTTTGCATTTATTGACAACTAATAGAGATTTGCACTCTGACACTCATATTTCATTATTCTCCCACATATTCTACACTGTTTATAGCATGGCATGCCATTTGAGGTTTTCTGCTTTTCTGCATAGGGATCGTTGGGAAAAAATTTTACTCTGTCAGCATGACATGCGAAATCGAAGTGTAAAAGCAAAAAAGAAAATGTTCAGTTACCCTGAGCTCCAGTTACTTTCAAATACTTATCTACCAGCTCACTCTTGGATCATGATAACTGTTGATATTAAATTACTCTTTGCCCTTACAATCTTATGCTAGAATTGGTATGGTTGACTTGGTTAAATTTTGGTCTAACGTCCGACATTGGTTTGTTTATCTTTTGAAAACAAATAATTCAAATATAGAACCACGTAAACCAATTACATTCTTCTCAACTTAAAACTGATGAAAAGATAATCAATATCATAAAAGATTAGGAAGAGTATTGTTGACCGTATGGTAGTAATTGGGTCAAGTATTATGGAATTGACCGAGTAATTTTTAGAGGAGTGTAGAAATTGAGAAAAAGACTCTTTAAGACTTTCAGATTTGATTTACCATTGCATATTTCATAAAGTAAGTTCTAAATACCCATATGTTTTCACAAATGCATGATTTCTTAATAAGTAGTCCTATTTTATGTAATTTTAAGGATGTCTATCTTAAATATTTACGGTTCCTTGTGTTTATAATCTGTCACCACTCATGAATCAAATGCATCTGACATGATGAGTTGATCCCAAGGTACTAAACAACAACATTTCCCCATTGCCTCAAAGGCTCCCGCCTATTGCGCGGTAAGAGGGGGCGGATGTACACAACTTGACCCCTATGTTTAAAACATAGATCGACTGTTTCCGGATGACCCATGATGAGCGTCGAAAGTTGCATTGACTAACTGCTACTTCACAATTGAAAGAAGCGTAGACGGTTTAAAGAGCCATTTTGCTTTATTCCATCATACTCCAAAGCCAAAAAATAGTAAATCTTTGATCCCAAGGTACTATTTTTCAAAATAAATGGTAGAGTTAATTGAATGGGATATAAAGATTAAATAAGGACAACTGGGTATTTTGAAGTGGTTGGTCTGATTACTCAAATCCGATGACCGGACCAACTCTGTTTTTGAAATTTTTTATTGAAAAAAGAATTGGTATGACTGTCAGACCAACTCTTTACCAACATATGTGGTATATCGCCATGAAATTGTAGTAGGAGGGAGGCTATTGCAAATTTTAACTTTAAGAGGGAGATCTCCATTACTATGTATATGTAAAAGGGAGGTTAATGTGGTTAGCCTTAAAAAACACAGATAGAAGAAGCAACGTTAAAAATGAAAATATGCCACTTAATGTAGTATCATCTTTCTTCAGTAAACTTCGCTTCCCTTAACATCTACAACTTTACCTGATTGGTTTTCAACTTGCATAACTTGGTCCAACTCATGAATTCAACAATATATGCGTTCAAGGATAACTGTTCTCGGCCTTTATAAATTTCCCAGACCAATACACCTATTGCATTTATAACATGATGACATCAATCCCTTCCCTTCAGCAGTGAGCTTAACAAGTGGACCTTCATTAATCTAGTAGTCATGCTTTATTCTATTTTCTAGTGCCCCACTACTCGTGCTAAGTGGAAAATTCTTCGATGATGTATTTATTAGGGATCCATGCTTCAATTTCCTCGAGTTTGTTTGGTCCTGTGCAACTACTCTCTTCGTCTTGTTACACAGTTACTGTACCTTTGGCATAGCTGCCTTGCTGTTTGGAGATTTACCTTCAACCATGCGTCATCCAGATTTCATTGACAGCAGTTCTACTGTCACCATTAATTACCATATCGGTCAAATTCAAGATGTTCTTTCTGATACATAAACAATATTCCTCAGCAATAGAGCTATGGGTCCTTTCTACTCATAAGATTCATGCAATATTGTTTGTTTACTAGTGCTTATGTCTAATTACAAATTGTGTTTGGAAAATCAAGTAGAAAATTCTTGCAGTTGATTTTTTGATTATTATTTATTTGTGAGTAAAGAAAAATTATGTTTGCAGTGGTTGAATCTACTGAATGCTATGTTAAGAGAAGCTGAATGGGCTAGAGATATGTCGGTGCCAACATTGGACATATATATGGCCAATGGTTATGTATCATTTGCACTAGGACCAATTGTCCTTCCGGCACTTTATTTTGTTGGACCCAAGCTCTCAGATGATGTTGTACAACATCCTGAATACCACAGTTTATTCAAGTTAGTGAGCACTTGCGGACGTCTTCTTAATGACATCCGGAGTTTTGAGGTATGTACATGATTCGTCTGTTTGCACTCAAATTCCTGTGCTGGTTCGTCACTCCCTAAATTGTTTGATCTCTTACTGTATTTTTTGCAGAGAGAGTCAAAGGATGGAAAACTAAATGCTGTAACCTTGAGTGTCAGACATGGAAATGGCAGCATAAGTGAGGAAGCAGCCGTTGAAGAATTGAGTCATAGAGTTGAAATGCAAAGGAAAGAACTCCTGAAATTGGTTTTGCAAGGAGAGGGCAGTGTGCTTCCAAGTGCTTGCAAGGATTTGTTTTGGAAAATGAGCCAAGTGTTGCATCAATTTTACATAAAGGATGACGGTTTCAGTTCAATGGGGATGGCCGATACTGTGAAGGCAATTATTCATGAACCTATAACTCTTAACTATGTTGGGGCTTCTAAACTGAGTACTGATTACAATTAAGATGTCGTGCACCCACAACCAGTTCTGTTTTATTTAATGCAAACAGGTTAATATTATGACCTTTCGTGTAATTTGTTGGTGTTACTAAGCATACTCTGTGGTGTGTGAACACGGACGCTTCAGCAGATGTCTGGTACTGATTTTGAGCATGTCATCTTGATTTGATGGAAGTTGATAGTTGTACTTGGTCCTCCCTTCTTTGGGAAGCAAGGCATTCATGGGCATTTCCACCTATAAATTGGATCCATTCGACACAATCTGTTACCACAAAGTTGATCACTTGGCTTTCAATTTATTTAGAACTGCTGCTTCCATTTTGGACTGGGTCACTGTTTGTACTTTGTCCTGCCACTCCTCGAGTCCTGAACCAACTCCCATTGGCCATCTTCATTTTTCATTTCCTCCAGTTTTATCATTCTGTCAAGGACACTATGATCACCAACTCCCTCCCTTGTGCAAGATTTCTTGCTTGCTTGCCCATAGAGAACACCCACTCATACCGGTTTCCACATCTACATTTTCCTATTATCTAATAGGTCCTCAGTGGTTCACAGAGCTAAAGTGATGGTGAAAGACGTGTACATTTTAGTTTACCTTCCACAACAATATTTATATATTTGGTTTGTAATATTATAATTGGAACCCAGGATAACCTGTGCTACAACCTGCCAAAGTTTCTGCCCTTCAAGTGAGCACTTTACGTGCCAATCACATAGAGATGTAAAATAGGCTGGTAGTTTTGAGGGGCAGCATCCTCCTATAATAGTTAGGAGTACTGAACAAGAGAGTCATCCATCCAAGAAAAGAACAGGGTCGGCCTAGAGGAGGGAACAATCCTGGATCATCCACGTGGATGACCACCCTCCAAACCAACAAAACCATCTCGAGCTAATGTATCAGATTTATATAAAAATGTCTAATAACGCACAAGAGGCATGTATATACACACGTATACTATACTGCAAATTTTAACCCGCAAAGAAATCATGTAGCGCAAATCTTATTTAATGGCTTCAAATTTTAATGACAACTTCCAAAAGATATTCCCAATAAAATCTCGATCATCAATTTATCAAAAAAAAAAAAAAATCACATATGCCAAAATCTATTTGTGAGCAGGCTTTTAAAAACTCAAACAATAAACGAGATAATATAGAGGGTTGGATCGTTACCAATTTCTCCACTACTAAAAATTAAGCTAGCATTTATCTCACTTATGAAGAAATATCTTGAATTAAAACTTTCTTGGTTTTAACTTTTATGGGTGGGGATGACCAGTTCTACCACAAAGATGAGGTAATTATTTACAAATGAATAGTTAATGCTCTTCCGTGTAAACGGGTGCTTTACAAGTCGAACGGAACGGAAGGATTGGATAAGCTGAAGATCCGTAATTTAAAAAAATATATATCAGAACAAATGTACTTGCACTATTAAAATCAGTAAATATAACACTGAATTGCATAAACAATCAATCCTTTCTTTTCAACCACAAGAATCGGCTTCAAAGAAATGTACCTACAATTCATATAGTCTTAAGGGAGACTAGCCAAAGGTCTTATTGTTGCAACTTTGCTGTTGCTGGAAGACATATACTTCTCATGCGTGACTTTCAGAAGGGCTGTTGTTGCAGCTTTGTGAAACCGCAAGATCATTTCCGCACACTGTCTGAACATTCAAAGAATTTATGTATCAGTAGATTGCAATAAGCAAAGAAAAGAGCCACAAATACCATGCAGGAATATGCCTGAGTTGGGATTCTTGATAACGTGCATGCACTTCCAGCAGTGGTGTCCAGGTTGGCGTCATTTGCATGGTACATCTTGCCACATAAATAGCTGATGCACTAAGCATAGATGGCTTGTAGTTCAACGCCTCATATTCAACCAAGCACAACTCGATGAGGTAAAAGGCCAAATGTTCAAACTAGCAGAAGATTTTCAGAAATTTAGAAAACGTGTTAGTTGCTTGATAGAGAATTTATAGCTCACATGAATAACATTCAGTACATATGCAGAAATATTAACTGGGATTCTATCCATTTTCAAATATGATTGACGTTGAACTGATTACCAACTTGAGATAAGGGGATTTTGTTATTACTCATTCTAAAAAGTTTAACCCTACCCTTGTGTCTGCTTGAGCAGCCTTAAGAAGCCTTATCATGAAGACATAAGGAGTTGCTGCATTAAGGCGAAACTTCAATTTCCTTAGGATATCCTTCTCCTGAAAAAGATGATGTGCAAGACTGTCAAAAACAACAACAAATCCAGTGTAATCCCACAAGTAAAGTGCCTGGGGAGGGGACAGTATATGCAAACTTTACCTCTACCTCTACCTTTACAAGACTGTCAAATGCCACTAAAAACCTATGCTGCTTGAACTCTTCAAAAATATCGACGGGTGCAGCAACACAATTTTACAATAGACTAACATCCCCCCACCCCTCACCCCCCAGCAAAAATCACAAAAATGAGATTTTTAAAAAAGTAAATCCTGGTTCAAGAAAAAAGAAAATTGTTTCATAACTTATCTTTATTATCTTATGCCTTTGTAAACAAAACTTGGTTGAAATTAAAGAAGATGCATGCTCACCATTTCCAGCATTTGATCTCTAGTATATGACTCTCCAGAGATGCTTAGTAAGTCCATGATCTGTAGCAATTAAAATTTTGAGGTGAAAGAGCAGTTACATATTTCAATCAGAAAGTAACCTTGTAAACGAGTCATTCATAGAAAACATTTGATCCACATATTGATCGCAATCAACTCCTTGATATGCCTAAAGAGAAATCCTATAAAGAAGTAAATGCATAAACATTTACCCTCGGATGCCAAAGGTCTTCATATTTTGATGCCAAAAACAGTGAAGTAAGCCCTAATAGCTGCAGATCATTCTTCTTGACAGCCACTAATGATAAGTAGTAGTCCAGGAGAGTAACCATGAGAAATAGAGCTTCTTGCATCAAATCAAATTTCAAATGAACCTAGACAAAGCATGTAAAACCCTGAAAGTGGGATCAAGGAAGTATGCACAAGCATAACGAAAATGTATATGTGAAGAATAACTGAGACTGACTTCAATAAGCCAGTTGATCAATATGCCACGCATCTGGGGTGTTATTTCCTTCTGAATGTCCATGTAGTTTTTGAGAGGCTGAGTCTGAGCCTGCAGTTAGAATAAGCTTAAGCAATTGGAGGTCAAAAGTACCAAAACATGTCTTTCTTTGGATGCACAGAGGAAAACTTGTGATGTTAGTTCAAATGTGACACATGAAAGTATATTATTAGCTCACCTCTATAACCCAATAATACTGATAGATGTCATCAACATATTCAGTAACTTCAAGATGATTGCAACTATCATAAATGCTTGACAAATTTTCCAGCTTTACACTTCCACAGTGCTCCTTCATAAGCTGTCCACTCGTATCAGCTGTCTAAAGCTCCACGGATAAAAAGAAAACAGAAGAAATGAATGATCTGAAAGAACATAGATTTTAAACCAACCTTCGACCTTGCCATCAGTAAACACGTAAAAGACTTCCTACAATCAGATTTTCTCCTGGAAATTGAATATTCAGGTGCATCTATGCTGCCATTACTAGTAGAAGCAACTTCCTTTTGATGAGGCTGCTCGGCTGAAATATCTGATGTTGAAGAGGTACTAACATCCTCCAGCCTTTTATATGGAAGTGCAACTCGAGAGGTGCATTTGTGCACACCTGACATGGAGTTTGACTTTGAAAATGTTTGTGAATTGAGACTGCTGGCAGCAATTTTCACTACTTTCTGGAACATCCAAGAGAAAACAAAGAAATGAGATTATCCTATGGAAAACAGACATCAGCAATTGGACTTTGAGACTTGAGAGTAAAAAGCTCCAGCAGTTATTTTGAAATCATTGCCTCCACTTATTTTACTATGAAATATAATGTGATATTACAAACTAAAAGAATTACTATAGAATGGGAAAATAAGTATAACTTAGGATTATAAATAGTGGATAAAATAAGGGAACCACTGAAGTCCAGACAATGTGATCTAATATGAAAAATTGCTTCGTTCCAACAGGAGAAACTTGCAATTTGAGACCTAATATTTTCTTCCAGCACTACTAATGGTCTAATATAATGGACAAGGAAAATAGATTTCTTATCCATGACCTTTTTCTATAAGGTCATATACAACAAAATGAAAGGATTATTAATTTCTTAAGTAAATTTTGAAAGATTTAAATAGTAAAATTGCTAAAAAAAGATTAATGGAGTCAGTCTTTCTCAAGTTTGAGTTGAAAAAGTAGCTATTGAAATTCAAGAGAGATGGATAATTATTTTGGTTGGATTGCAAAATTTGGCATTCCAGCCACTATTCAACAATGATGAATACAATTCACTATTCATGGTACCATTTCCTGATAGAGATAGGAGAAGGAGAAGAGGGTGAAACATGACCAATGCACCAATTACCTTCACTGTTTTTTTTCTTAACGCTCCAATTTCCGCCTTAGCATGATCCTTGGGAGCCCTGACGAGAGATACACCACAAAGTAGTTAAGAACATAGTGTTATTTATCTCAATTCAATTAGAAAATGTCAAGCTCATAGCTAGACCTATGATGACTTGAGACACCATGCCTTATTAACCTATACCTCAAAGGGCTTTAATCAATAAAATTTACAATTTACAACATTTAACTAAGAGCTCAACCAACGAAGTACTATAATCCTTAAGGAGCAAGACAGAATTTTAAGCGCTAGTATGTTCATATAAAAAATGTTGCTGTGGAGATGCTAACAAATAGAGCACAGTATATAGACTTATAGTCAGCAGAGTAAGAGCAAGCAGCTGGTTCTTTTGTATTTTCAATTTTAACTTAATTACAATTGTATTGCTTGTATTTCCAGCTCAACAAGTTTAAGCTTTAGATTTAACGAGTAATCAACTTTGATCTTTTGCTAAGGGATCCTGTAAAAGCAAATAGCTTCACTTCCAACCCATTGGACCTTCCTATACTACTGATGGTTAGACAGTATATGTGTTTATTCAAGAGTTTACATGCCTTCAATTGCTATTTTATGTGTGTCTTGGTGGTATAGTTCATGACATCTATGCAGGATAGAA
>JAOTQR010000097.1:24901462-24924539 GCA_025774065.1 Solanum ossicruentum | reverse complement strand
TTTAATGGAAAAAGGCTGAAATATGTTATTAAATTTTAACAAAAGGTTTATTTACATTATTCGTTAAAAGTTTGATTTAAATATGTCATTATTATTAAGAAAATACTTATCCATATTATTATTTTTAAACAGTGATTTTACAAAACATTTTACAAATGACATGTTTTAATTCAGCCACATCATTAAAAAAAAAAATTCTAAATAAAATTAAAAATTTTATTTTTTATTTTTTGAATTTTTTTCTTCATTTTATTTAGAATTTGTTTCTAAAAAAGTTTTTCATTTTGTGGATTTTTTTCTTATTTAGAATTTGTTTCTAAATAATTTTTTTTAAAAAAATAATTTAATTTTGTGAAATTTTTTCTTAATTTTATTTAGAATTTGTTTTTTTAAAAGACGTGGCCGAATTAAAACATGTCATGTGCAAAATCGTTTTTTATACATGACATGTTGTAATTCGTCCATATCATTTAAAAAAACAAATTATAAATAAAATTAAGAAAAAAAATTCTTAAGTTTGTGGATTTTTTTCTTAATTTTATTTAGAATTTATTTCTAAATAAATTCTTAATATTTTGAATTTTTTTCTTAGTTAGAATTTGTTTTAAAATAAAATTTAAAAAAAATTCTCAATTTTGTGATTCTTTTTCTTAATTTTATTTAGAATTTATTTTTTTTAATGACGTGGCCGAATTAAAATATCCTATGTGTAAAAAGTAGTTTTGCAAAATCACTGTTTAAAAATGATGGTATGAATGAGTCTTTTTCTTAATAACAATGTCATATTTAAGCCAAACTTTTAAAGGATAACATAAATAAATCTTTTATTAAAGCATAATAGCATATCTGAACCTTTTACCTTCTTTAATTAACCATCTCACAGTAAATTAAAAAAAATTATATTTATCGTAATTGAAAAATGTTCATATGTATTGTCACATGATATTGATAATCTTACATTCAAAGATAGTATACAAAACTTTTGATATGACAAATTGATCGCTTTAATAAGTTTTGATTTATTTAAAAGGCGCTAAATTTTATTTGGCAAAAAATTATTCTGTTAATTAAACCATCTTTGCTAGAAAGTAAATAGTAAAACTTTTTAAGTGCCTTAAAAGAAAGTTTATAAGATAACAATGCACAGCAAACAACCAAAGAATAAAAAGAAAGCTTACAGTTTTTTGTATATTTTGTTCTAGAGGAAAATGCGCAATCGAACAACTTGGGGCCAAATAAGTTAATTAGCATATTAGATTTTTTAAGAAGCATAATTAGTAATTTAATTTTTAAATTTAAGCGTAGGTATAAATCAACGGTGGGTGGTTTGTAATCTCAGCTCTTCGCCTATGCATGCATGAATGTTGTGAAGGAGAAAAATAATTGTTGTAATTAATATATAATCATGCTATTAATTACGGTGAAGCGGAAAGCGTGTGTATTACGTGTAAGCTAGTGGAGCCCCCTATTTTGTTTCTTTACGTACATATTCATGGAGAGAAGGGAAACAAATTCAGAAGGTGCAGACTCAAATTTATCCCATCCTTCGGCCATTGGGGACACGGAGGCAAAGAGGCTCTCTTCTCTTCCTCCGATCCTCATCTGGTACCTTTCTCTCTGCTTTTTTACTTTCATGAATGTAAAAAGCATTATTTCTCCCAAAATTATTATTGCTGATTCCTGAGGATCAATCCACGCTTGAAATTGAAAATGTTGTTGCATTTAAACGTACATTAAGATTTGTTGGGCATAACAAGATATATATACATATATAGATATACTAACCGTAACCGATTGTTCCCAAAAGTAGCTACATTGGGAAATGTATGTTCTGATGATTTTTTCTTTCAATTTCATGAACCATTACTAGCTAGATTTTTCATTCTTACTTGCAGATCTTTATGCTTCCTCCTATATTGGTGGATAATTAATTTCCAAAATATTATGGCTTCGGTTAGCTTCAAATACTGGAATGATTGTGTCGATCCTCATGATCTGGAAGCTATGTGGCTCGATCCAGACGTTAAAGCCGAATGGCTTAATGCCGGAGAAACTAAAGGATCAAAAGTTCACCTCTCGCGCGATCCTGATGGTCAGCCTTATCTAACACAAACAGAAATGAAGGTTGAACTGTTTAGACAAAATTCCCATGCTAATACTATTTCCTCTATGTAACCAACAATGTCTGTTTTTAGCTTCTGGATTTGACAGAATAGTTTGTCTGCAAAAGTTTTTTTTTTTTTTTGACAATTATTCCTTACATTGTTCTTTATGCAACTTGTGTTGAATTTTGTCTTTACAGGCAGTAGCAGGTATTGTTGTCCGAAGGCATTTTCTATCGCAGATTGATTCGGTATGTTTTCCATGATCTAGAAGAATCTGTTATTAATACATGTTATACAGAATCTGTGGCCAAATTTAGCAAGTATCGAATTGTTCAAAGCATTGTTGCCTAAAATTTTCTGCTTTTTGGATAAAAAAGGAGAACTGTATTATTGATGAAGTTGAGGGGGGATAGCGAGTTACTGCATTTCCTATTTTTAAGGGGTTATGATTGTTTAAATGTGGATGAGATAAGTTGACGAGTCGCCTAAACACAGCTGTAGACATCGAAATTTCGTAGGACTCTACAAGATGAGTCCTATTTCAGTCAAAGTTTCTTGTAGGCTTCTCGACGCTAAATCCTAATTCATGCCTACATAAAAGGTATTATATTCCCTTGAAAAGGCATCTCAAATATCCTATAAATTCTGGGATATCCATAAAGAGATCGAAATATGCTCAAAGAGATCAAAATCTCAAATATCTCATAAATTCTTGGTATATCAAGATCTCAAATATCTCAGAGATCAAAATATGGCTCAAAGATTCGAGAAATACGCCACTAACGACCCTCGAATCATGAAGAAATATTATGTAGAGAAGAATCAAGGAGATCCAGATTTATACCCACATGCTTATGAATAAAATTATGTTTCTTCATGTTTTATTTGTGATTGCAATTTATTTTTCATCACTTTTAAAATATGTTGCAAACAAACTGGCACGTCTAGTGGGACCAAATCTTCCCTTCATCCCTTCTCTCATAAATCAAGATCTGAAATCTGAAGTCAGCAACGGTGAAGAACGAGTACTTCAGGCCTTGTCTTTGAGTTTTATCAAGTCTACACTCCGAAATTTCGTAGGACTCTACAAGATGAGTCCTATTTCAGTCAGAGTTTCTTGTAGGCTTCTCCACGCTACCCTAATTCATGCCTATATAAAGGGTATTATATTCCCTTGAAAAGGCATTTCAAATATCCCATAAATTTGGGGATATTCATAAAGAGATCGAAATATGCTCAAAGAGATCAAAATCTCAAATATCTTATAAATTCTTGGCATATCAAGATTTCAAATATCTCAGAGATCAAAATATGGCTCAAGGATTCGAGAAATACGCCACTAACGGCCCTCGAATCATGAAGATATCTCAGAGATCAAAATATGGCTCAAGGATTCGAGAAATACGCCACTAACGACCCTCGAATTATGAAGAAATATCATGAGAGAAGAATCAAGGGAGGTCCAGATTTGTACCCACATACTTATGAATAAAATTATGTATCTTCATATTTTATTTGTGATTGCAATTTATTTTTCATTATTTTTAAAATATGTTGCAAACAATAGCATCTAAGTCTCGTTTAGTAGATCTCTTCTAGGAAGACCTTTTTAATCATCAACAACTGAAAAACTCACAGTTTTTTTTTTTCAACTCACCTTAATTCATGTTAACTTGTGGATGACCTTGTTTTCTCCTCAAACTTGAATGTCACTACTTCTTGTTCACTGCATGGATATACATACACACATGTGTGTGTGTGTGTATAGTCGATCAAGAGTTTTGGCTGTATGATAAGTTGTTAACTTCTACCATTACATGCTTTGCACCAGTTGCATCCCATGGTGTCTAAGTCTGGACTTTTTACAAGTACATGATTTTTCTCCACTAGAATCTTTCGTCGTCTCAATCTACAATGATTGTTAGGTTGCCCAGTTAGAGGATGAATCAATTGAGTTCAGAAATTATCAACATTCGTAATTCTCCTATGAGGTGTCCTTCCCATATTTTCAGGATATGCTTTGCGCTATTGCTGAGCTTGAAAGTGACAGGCAGCTTCTTGCAACACGGTACAATAAAAAGTCAAAAGAGATCACTATGGGAATTATGCAGATTTTGCCAAAAACTGCAGACTGGTTGGTGAGGTATTTGATTTTCCTTCTCCTTTTGTCTTCTTGCTCTTTTTTGATTGAAAGAAGCTGAAGTTACAATTTGTTTCAGTGATTTGGGTTACCGAACATATGAAGTAACAATAGATTCAAAACTTCTTTACAAACCTTTTGTAAATGTATATCTTGGAGCTGCATATCTTAAGTGGTTATCAAATTATGAACAAAAGTAAGTTCTCATGGTATTTGTTTTTGTAGTATCTTCTTTCTATTTTATGTATTAGTGCTAAGGAATCCTAAAGATCTTGTTTTAAATGCCTAACTGTGGAGCTTTATGGGCAGAGAGAGAAGTGAAGAGTTCATGGTAAGAGCTTACAAGGGCAGTGCTAAGAAGGCAACTCACAAGTCCACTTTACCATTTTGGAGAAGTTATCTCTCCGTCAAAGAGACCCTACCATCAAGGTAGTTGTTCACATGCCATGAAATTGTTTCAGTTTGATCATTATTTTGTCCGAGTTTAAATGGAATTAAGGACAGGAGAGTTCACCCTTGTGGTACTGTATGATTTATTTTAGTGGGCTTTATATTATATAAGCAAGTTGTATGCAGAATAACACTGCCGTAGGCATATACCTTTTCTGGAGACGTGTTTCTCAAAAAAAAAAAAAAGAGAGAGAGGGGCTGTATCAACTATTGACCTTCTGTGATTTTATCACATGTGGTTATGCTAAAAGAATTGAATACTATTTACTGAAAAGTTTCACACTGAACAAATTTCTCGACTTCAGTGACCTGTAATACTGCCTACAACTATTTACATATGGTACCAGATGACCCAACATGATGCCAACTTTGCACTTGGATATAGTATAATCTCATGTGATACTTATGTACCATTTTAAACAAATTTTTTGCCAAAGAGAAACCATGATCTACTAGAGTTCATAAACCTCCCTTTTAATTATTATAACATCAGGTCTTACTAGTGATTACACCAGAGGAAGGCATAATTTGAGGAAGTGGCCTGACCAAAATTTTGGTTGCTCGACTAACTTGCGAAGGCTACTATAAAGAGTTATGAGTATATATCAAATGAAGGTCCTTGTATTTTGTGACATCCTGATGAGTCTTACACAGATACTTGATCTTCAATACGGAAGATACACAGAATCTGTTTTGTAAGTCAAATAAGGTTGGGTTAGAGCCAAGTTGAATGAGACTTAAAAATGTTGTAATCTCATATAAACAGTCTGCTTATCCTGTCTAACTTCTGAAAATGTGGTATTGTGGAGAGTGCTATTTGAAAAATTAGGAGTTCAAATTGCAAGGATGTGATGGGAGCACTCTCTAGTCTCAAGCCTCCATGAACCATCTCTGGAGTTTTATTACTGGTCAATCCTTGATGAGGATGCAATCTTGGTAAAGGGGGGACACAATTTTTCGTCTCACATTTGGGTGTATTCCTTTGTAAAACTAAATCTTCTGGTTGAGATATTTTATGAATCTTTCATCATTTTTCTTGATTGATAACACTTCAGTTAGATCTCAGCAAAGGATGGTCACCATTTTTGTCATAGTAAGCAGCTGGGAAAGTCATGCTCATGGTCAAAAGGGTCATCTGAAAACTACAGACAAAGTGAAGGCATAATCTTATTAGGCACCTTAGGTCCATGAGATGGTTAAATACTACAGTAGGGTAGGCATACTCTTATTAGGTACCTTAGGTTCATGAGAAGGTTGCTACTCTAGTATATGATTGTGCTAGTTATCTTCTTGACAATTTACATGAACTGAGTAGATGCTTTTGATTTATACATGCTTGTTAATAAGTAAAAGGACAATGTACTTGTTCTTAATATATGCTATACTACAATTGACTTTTGTAGGAAAATCTTTGACGTCAATCCTTTGCCCCGTTCAGCATCTGCTTCTGGAGTTCCTGGAAAGAAAGGTTGTGTGAGCATAACTAATGAAGCATTCATCTTCTCTCTCTCTCTCCCTCTCCCTCTCTCTCTTTCTCTCTTTCTCTCTTTCTCTATGTCTTGTTCTTGCAAAGTGCGTATAAACATTTATGTGAAAATGTACAGCATGATAGCTTAAATGCAGTGGGAAGGGTGTGAAGCCTGATTACATTACCTATATCACTTCATGCAGTGCCTTAAGCATTTGTCCAATTCAGTGTATGCAAATCTCTTAACAGCTATAGAGACTTAAAGATAAGAAACTTAGATGTTTTTCATGCAACACTTTGTATGCTTGGACATTCTACCGCTATAGAGACTTAAAAAAATTTGCATCGTCATCATGCAACACTTATGTACAAATATTTTATGTTTTCTGAAAGATAAATGATCAACGATGTTAAGAGATAGCTAGCATCACTTTAATGTGATGGGAAGGGCATGAAGCTTGATACATTATCAGTTCATTCAGTGCCTTGACACATGAAGTGAATTTTTCAGGTATCTTTCAGTTTATTTCATGGATAAATTAAAGTGAGATCTCTAATTCATATGCTCTATAAACACACTTCAGTTATGGTGAAATTTTTCATCCTCGCCCTTTAGTGTAGGCATAACTAGATTAATCACGTAACTCTCCGTGTCTCTACTTCTCTTACTGTATTATTGTATTTTGTCTATAATTCTATGATCAAAAGTATTACTTCATCCTCCACAATGTAACAAATTGTTTCCAAACCTTGAGGCACCTTGTTCATATAGAGGTATGGTACACATTTATGTGTACATTTTTATTGTGTCTTCATAACTTCAGAATGTTGACAATGAATACGGTGTGATTATGTGACTCTTAGATGTTCTAGCATTTTTGGGGTTCCAGTGGATGCGAGTCAAGTTCACCTGTATCCCTAGCCACTTTATGTACCTAGTCATTTGTAGGGTTACAATGGATGGAAAGTGAGATCTTGACCTTGTTGAAATTTCTTAGTCGATGTTATCCAAGGTGGAGAGCTCTTTTGTGTTATAAAATTCAAATTAAGGTGGGGATTTGACAGAAAAATATGTAATAACTTTTTTTTATTAGCATTTGGTAAGTTGTTTGGTTGCAACTTTTTTGCAAGTTTGAAAAGTTTACAATTTGATTAGAACTTTGAGTAAGATGATGACAAGTTAGTTTGCAACTTGATTTCAAAGTCAATATCTCACACCTAAGTGATCAAGTTGACAATATGAACTGGTGAAAGAATTGTCCCATAAATAGCCACCTTTTGCTCATTGTTAGCCATGAAATTCACGAGGGTAGAATGTACGCAAATCTTACTCTACCTTTGTTAACATGCGATTCAAAAGTAAAAAAATTGTAGATGAGTGGTGGAGAGAGTTCTCTCATAAATATGAGAAGACGAGAGAGTTTTAGTAGACTCAGAAAATCATGAGAAATATTAAAGTGGTGTTAGGATAAACTTGTACATTCCTTGTCTAGTCTTTCTTTCTAGTATTTTGATTATGATTATTTTTTATTATTCTATTCTACGCGTCACAACAATTAGAAATTGAGAATCTATATTTTCAGATCAAAGAAGGGTCTTAACTGTTGGAAGAAATTCATTATATAGCTAATTGGTATATTAAGAGGTTTGGTCAGCGTGAATTACTCTGCATATCTTTTGGCTAAAGTGAAATGGCCATTGAGTATAGACACTTTCATGTCCTGCATGTGGAGAAGTACACTGGCATCATCAATAGTCAACAGTTACTTGGGTCTCCACACTTTATTGATCATCCCTTTAATGGTCAAGAGGGTGAATGAGATCGCCTTCTTAACAGTATAGCCATTAGGTTACTATGTATCATGGTCCCTATTTACACTTTTGTATTTGTGGACTAGCCTCATAATGGAGGGTAAGCTAGTCTATTAGAAGGCAGTTCTTGAGCAAGTCAGATTGGTTAAAGTTCAGCATGCATCATCAACTGGAGAAGAAAGATAGGGTCGAATATTGTTAAGAGTTTAAGACAAATATGTCGAGTTAGAACACGGATTTCCATTCTTCTCTTACAGTTCCTCCACTGAACTTTAGTACAGAAGGAATGAAATAGCTGTGACGCGGTTGCGTTGCATGAATATCTCAATGTCCAAGATAAAAGGAACAAGGCGAGTGTTCTCGAGGAGAGAATTCTGATGGAAAAACGTGAGGAGAATTTGAAACTCTAGATATGCTTGATTTTTTTGTGGGAAGGTCCTTTTAGAATTACACTTAACATCCCTTTATTACTTTCCCAATCGGCACCTCGAGTCGGTAGCTAGGCTCCAGGGCATCACTACCATGATTCCTATCGACCCAAGCCCAAAGAAGGAAAAGAAAGGACTAAAGTGAGGAGTTCATTAGCCATACATGGTTAAGAAGGATTGGGGCCCATTCATTTATTAAGCCCACACGTGTTTGAACTCTTTTTAAACAATATCTAATTAAACCACCATTTTTCCATAGAGTTTTTTTGTCCCTGATTTGCATGAAAATATAATAAATGAATCCACAAATTGATGCATGGAACTCACCCTTTACTTGGGAATAGAGAGGGAAACATAGAATGTCACAAAAGCAAGGCGAGGGCTGGAACCCTATTGCGAGAGCAAGCTAGGCTTTTAGAGATAGACTTTTTGGTGAAGCCAAGTCAATTTTGGGTCACCAAACTCTGCAATTTCGATAGAGGCACTGTAACCGTAAGTGGAATAACAATCATTCGGCCGATTGCTTTTATCCTTTCTTCGCTGACATAGAAGGGAGAGAGCACTCCCCAAGCCAAGGATGAGTGCCAAACAGAAGATGCGCAAGCTAGTCTATTAGAAGGAGAAAGCCCGAGAGTGAGATTTTACGTTTTAGTAGGGTAGACTGAAGAGCTTGTTGGAGTGCCATTGCTAAGATCTAGTGTAATTCCCTTTCCCCGAGAGCCAGTCCTTCTAGTGCTTATATCAATAGGAAGATCTCACTTCGGTTTACTTAGACGCCTTTTTCTTATCGAAGACTCTGGCAGCTAGAACTCATCGACAACGACTCTTACCACTGCAACCTAGGGACTCAAGCTTTGGAGCCGATCTGTCAGTCGCCGTTACAAAAAACTGAGTCATATAGGTGCGTGTTTAAATTAGGGCCATACATTGGGACTCTTTTCCTCTCATCGCTAGCCAGTTGGGTGCCTTTCCTTTGGTTTGAGATTGACACTCTTCATGCTAGATATGGGGATATGCCTATTTTACTAGGTGCGATCGAATACTCAACCAAGCATTTAGCTTAGTGGATTACTCCAGGCTTCCCATAAAAGTAAGGAAAAAGGCATCCGAAAGGTAGACCACTGTCTCATAGACATTCTGGTGGTAAAACCGATGACTACGCAACTCTACACCAAGTCATGGGGGATAGCGAAGCCAAGCCCCATCTATAAGCGAAGGGACGAAAGCTCAATGAAGACCTATGCTACAGTAAGCAAAAAAGTAGGTTGAGGTGTTGAAGTCACCAACCCGTATACTATACAAAGGGAAAGGCTTTCATTCTCCCTGACCTAGGTGATACAAGTATAATTGGCTGTAGCGTATAGCACTGTGACTCAATTTCTGTAACTGTTATTTTCATATTTTCTGTCCTATGTCAACCAAAATTACCACTCAATCTTTTCCGCAGGGTAGCAATCTCTTATATGTTCTTTCCATTTGGTGAAGGTCCAGTCAATACAACTTGGGACTCTAGAACTTCCGCAGAAGACATGGAAGAAATGTGGAATCATCCCTGCATGAGCAAGGAGTGGAGCAAGTCAGGGGAGAAAAGAGGAAATGTGCGGTTTTCTCATGATACTGAAAAGAGACCATATCTTTCTCGGGTAGAACTGAGGGTAAGAATGCATGATTATTATGCATATAACTGTAAATCTAGTAAGAGTTGTTGGATGTTTCCAGTCCCGGAGATTATGCCATTTGACTTTGATGTCTTCAATTGTTAAAACAAGCTGTGTTTTCCAGTTTAAACTGCTTGCACCACTTAGTCTTGACAAACTGTAAGATCATATCTAGTTATATATTGATAAATTGGTAAGATGGAGAGCTACTTTGCAACCCACAATAATTGCAGCTTGTAAGCATTTAAATTCTATTTTGAGTATTTTCATTTTGGGAAATTTGTATGCCTGTTACGTCTGTTAAAGGTAAACATATTATTTTTGAGTTTTTGATGGAAACAGGTTCTTTAACATACTCATTGCTAGAGTAGTTTGAATATCAATTTTCTGCAAGTTCTTAGTTTCTCAATGATCTGAATTTCTGACATACCCATCTTGTTGCAGGCAGTTGCAGAAGTAATTATTTCAAAATACTTTAGCACAAGAGGGCTGAAACCTGTAAGTGGGGACATCTCTTTTGAGCAGGAAGCTACTGAAGTGATAAAAGTTATCAAATAATACAGTAGCATGATTTATTGTAACAGCTTCACTGAGAATGACGAGATATCTATAATGTAAAAGAGCGCGGATAAGCTCAATTTTGGACAGTTAAACAGGGAGAATTTGGATGTAAATCTGTAATCACCTTTATAACTCAAGAGAGATTTGTTGATAGAAAGAAGAGGGATAGAGAATTTCAAATTTCAAGCTACACTTAGCTATTTTAGTATATTGTATTGGTTAGTTTACAATCTAAAGAATGTATTTTATTCAACCATCTAAAAGGATTGATAGAAGAATGCTTGTGTTTGTTCTTCCCTCTTCCACCACTTGGTAGAAAGAGCAAACATAATGAGGATATTTCCTTCTTATTGCAGGCTGTCTTGTGTGCTATTTCTGAGATTGTCACCATGCGTTGTGTTGAGGGAATCGGACAACGTACTGGATTAATGGGCATTGACTATCCCACGGCACGCTGGCTTTACAAGTATGTGACCAATATTTTCCTGTAATAAAATGTCATTTTGGTCTAGTTTGGTTTGGTCTAGATCATTTTTTACTTTTCATTTCCTTTATTCTCTTGGTAACCTATGCTAACTTTAGTTAAGTTTCTCTAATATTAGACTTCCAAAATCTATTCGCTTAGAGTTACTTAACTAATTTGAACGTTGAAGTAAGAAAAGAAACGACACAGAAAGCCAATGAGATATAATACTTTAGTACTAATGCATCTTCCAAACTTGTTAAACATGAAAATTAGGGACTTGAGCTACAAGGCTTACAAAGTGGAGTCAGTTGAGGATCTTACAAAGCCATTTGTATCCATGTACTTTGGCGCGGCCTATGTGGCTTGGCTATCAGAGTACGAGGGAAGGTAAGTCCTTTATTGTCAGTACTCACTGAATTGGAACTACCACCACCACCACTAGCACTATATATGATTGATTGATTTCTGTGCCAAATAGAGAAAGGAGCCTCCAGTTTGTTGTCCAGGCTTATCTTGCTGGACCCCAGAATGTGAACCTGCAGGAGACCGGTCCTATGTGGCTTAGATTTGAGGAATCACTGAGGCGTTATGAAGATTTAAAAAGGTAGGCATTTATTAGTTGGAATTATTTCCGATTGACTCACCAAATGGCCTTGAATTTTGACGAAGGTTTAATTTGTATTTTCAGGGAAGCTGCTGGTAGTTGTAACATTTTGTGAGCTTGTGGTACCGACTACCAAGTCTAACTATTTCACCAATCCTTCAATGTTTTGCTTAACATATAGGAAGTAAATATTTGTGAATGTACAATATTCTATCCAGTCTTACATTGTCATGTAAATATTCCTTCTATATATATGTATCATATTACACTATAATTTCATTTACATGTGAGTGTTACTATTGTGCTTCGTCTTAAAGTAATTAGCCATCTGGGAGGGGGAGTCGATTGAATTACTGTGTTATGCAAATGGAGCTTTTTTTTATTTATACTAAGTCTCGAAAGAGGTTTTAACAATTGCTTTAAGTCATAGAAATTCCCAACGTAATATTTTATTTTATTTTTTCAATTCTCTTATACTTTGTTACGGGACATGAACTGTGAATTACTACTCCCAATAATAATTAATAACATGAAGGGCAAGGGGCGCGGCAGAACAATAGGTGGATCTAAGAATTAAAAGTCAGTCCAAAATGGGAATTGGGAATGGAGCTAGTTAATGAGTGATGGGTTAAAATAAAGCAAGAGACACGAATTGCACCACCCAATAAACAAAATGAATAATTCATGTACTTTTATTTATTTTTTATACTAAAAATAAATATTATTTTACATGTCTATTTTGAAAATCAAAACATAAATATTTATTTTTTACTATTTAGATCACTTGTATTTAATGACCCCCGCTGCCACAAAGATCACTACCAGCCACCTATAAATAATAAAATTAATTTTATTTATTTATTTTTTTTAAAAAATATGTAAAAATGAATTGAGTGAGTTGTTGACAGTATTATTAAACAGGTAGAGAAATATGCTTTGAATTGAAAAGAAGATAAAAACTTATTCACATTAAAGGAATATTATTTTTTATAATTAAATAATTTAATGAAGTAAAATACATGTAAATAAATTCTAAATTTAAACCTAACATGAATGTTTTGGATGGGAGGCTTTGAGTAATAAATGGTGAAGTGAGATTAGAAAGAGAAAATTAAAAAGGCTTGAGTAGTAGAAAAGAAAGAAATAGAGTACTTAATAATGTTGGGGAAAGAAGAGAAGAGGTTAGGGGTTTGAGGCTAATTTGGAATGAAGAATAGATTGAAAGGGAAAGGAAGAGATGAAGTGTAGGTGTAGTGACGACAGAACATATTCAAATGTCAAAATGGCGCTTCGTTTATGTAACCATCCATCAAAGCAGAGTATTTCCTTTCTCCTTGTCATTCATTGTTTTTCTTTTTTTTTTTCCTTTTTGGACTGCCCTTTTATACAACACATTGATGATGCTGATAAGTTTTCCGCTCTTAGGTTTTGATTTTGGATCGCATAAGTTTAAACCTATGCATTTTCGTATTTGCTTTGAACTCATATACGGGACAAAGTTAGCTAAACTATGATAGAATAGGGTTGGAAAATAGGTACATCTTGAGTACTTATAACAGCTTCTTGCTTGCCAACGTCAACTATACACACCTCCACTCTTGTAGGACAGACTTCACTTCATACAGACTACCTCCGCTCAAGTTAATTAAAAAAAAAATAATCTGGAATATTGACCAACAGCCTTCTACACTATGATTTCTTGCCTGCCTGCCATTTAGGACTTGTGTCTTCAAAGTTGTTGTTCAGTACAATGTGAATTTTAATTAGATGGAATGGGCTATTGTGCAGGAATTGAATATAGATATTGTCACTAGCATCAATATTGTTGCTATTATCAATATCAATCTCAAATTGTCACTAGCATCAATATTGTCACTATCATAAATGTCGATCTCATCAAGAAGAAAACCTTTAGACTTGTTAGAAATACCATAATGAAAGGAACATAGGAATTTCATCGCTAGGTATTTGACCAAATAGGATCTCCAATTCCTATAGAAGCTATCACTTAAGGGATTTTCCATGAAACCATTGACGTTTGTGAATAAGTGATTGTTTGATAAGGAGCAAGGAATATCCATCTTTCTCTAAACATGATAGATTGAAATCCTTAAGTTATTTCAGGAAGTATATTAGAAGGACTGGAAAGATCTAAAGCTCAAGCTAAACAGGGAATATCTGTATGAGTTATTCTTGATTATCACTGAAGAAGCTTATTTAAGAAAAGTCAACTTCTTCTTAACTTTCAGAAGTTTGTAGTGTGTTAATAATTTGTTTGACATCTTTTTAATTTTATGCACTGTTAATAAATCCAAATCTCCTCATCAACAAATTCTTTTTTTTCCATTTGTGCAGCATTAATGGTTTAAGAAGTGTATTTTGAGGGTCTGTGTGGCTTGAAAGAGAAGTTTCCTCTTATGAAATAATTGAGATTCAAGTCTTGTTAGAGCAATGTATGTCAATAGTTAGTAATCTGCCTCCTATTACCCATCGCTTCTACTGCGTATGTCTTGGGGAACTTTGGATAAACTTGTTCTAAGCAAAGTGTTTGATATTTGAATTTAGGTTCATGGTGATCCTTTAAAGACATAGCTTAGTGGTCTGGCATCCATATCCGTTTCCATTGAGGTTGAAGTAATAGGGGCTGTAGTCTAATTTGCTATGGATCAATCAAATGATCAGAACTGTATTCAGTTCGCTTCTGCTCAACAGCCAAAAGCAGAATTTCGACCTGAACCTCAAGTTTTTACATTGGACCCTACTGATCGTCCACATCACAATTTAAAGGCCCCAAAGGATAATTGTTCTGAGGCTAAGCCTGTGCTTAATTTCTCTCTGCAAACAGGAGAAGAGTTTGTACTTGAGTTCATGCGTGATCGTGTTAATCCCAGCAAAAATTATGTTCCCAGTACTTCGGGTGATCCTAGTTTTTCGCAAGGTTACTTGGAGCTAAAAGGCGTCTTAGGCATCAGTCACACTGTATGTGAAGGTGGTTCAGATACTTCCATGCTAGCAATGGTTGAAAAAGGTCCAAAAGAGTTTGAGAAACAGAACTCTTCCGTACATGATGACAAAAATTACAATGGGATAATGCAACAAGTATCGTCAGATTACAATAGTTTTGGCTCTCTTATGTATACCTCATCTGGAACATGTGATGATTCAGTGGCAAAGCTTAAGGCAATGTGTAGCTTTGGTGGTAAAATATTACCTCGGCCTAGTGATGGAAAGCTCAGGTATGTTGGTGGTGAAACACGGGTTATCCGCATCAGGAAGGATATTACTTGGAAAGTATTGTGGCAGAAAGTGGTTGCAATATATGATCTAACTCATATCGTAAAATATCAACTACCTGGAGAGGATTTTGATGCTTTGGTTACTGTGTCCTGCGATGAGGATTTGCAGAACATGTTGGAGGAATGCAATGTCCTAGAAGATGGAGATCTTTCAAAAAAACTTAGGATTTTCTTGTTTTCCATCTCTGACTTGGATGATGCTCATTCTAGTTTAACAAATTCGGATGTAGATTCTGAATATCAGTATGTAGTGGCAATCAATGGCTTGGAAACAGGATCAAGAAATAGCTCAACTTTGCATTATCTAGGTTCTTCTGCAAACAACTTAGCTGAGTTGGATGGAAATACCATTGAGGACTCGAGTAGATCTGTTATGGGCTTTGTTGGTGCGAGTAACTTACCTTCAGCTGGTTTTGATGATTCATCATTGATCACTAAATCTGCTAATCCTAATGTCCCCAGCGCCTCCAGTACTTATGACATTGATTTAGGCATTCATTATGGTCAGATGGAAAATAGTGATAACAGTAAGCAGCGGCAGCAGCAGTTGCAATTTGGTTTCAATTCTGATTCTCATTTCAAAAATAATATTGAAGGTCAAGGCTCCCAAACAGAAACAAAACAATATGGAACTGATATGTATAATAAAGCTTTTGTTCCTGAGTCTGTCACTTTAGCGGTTGATTCAACAGATTTAAGCTTCTCTGATCCTGCTCCACCAACTCAGAGGGGTTTCTGTTCTATGCAAATTCCAAGAGGGCAGGTAGAGTTGCTCAGCAGGTTATCAAAGTCGGATGATTCACACAATTCACAGTTTCTTGCATCTCATTCACGTTCAGAATTTGCACAACCAGAAATTCTTAAAGAATCCATTGACAAAATGCAAAATAGGAACATGAATGAGCAGCTTGGTTCTACTGAAAAGCCATTATGCCATGGTCCTCAAACTGCTGCACATGATCTTGGAGTGCCTCAGAATTTGAAGCATGTTATTCCAAATGCTGCAAATATGAATAATGTTGTGCATGTGGATCAGGTTCCCGTAGCTTATCAGCAAACAGTATGCGTGGACAGTAAGTATACAAACTTCTTTGTCAAGCGAACGGAGGATGGAGGATCAAGGCCAAACCCACTGGCCCACGCAGATGCTGAGAATCACCATGAAGATGGGGGGGATATTCATCTTAAAATCCATCAGGGCGATAGGGATGGCAGTAACTCTCATGAGAGAGCTCAACCTTCAGATTGGACAGGGAATTACAGAGAGAGTGTTCTTCAAGGGGAACCATCTGGTGTGTTACCCAGGTCTGAGCAAGGGGATATCTTGATTGATATTAATGACCGGTTCCCTCGAGATATACTCTCTGATATATTTGCAAAAGCTATACTTTCTAATAGTTCATCTGATGTTTCTCAAGTGCAGCAGGATGGAGCTGGTATGAGTTTAAACATGCAAAACGAGGAACCAAAGCACTGGTCGTTTTTTCAAAAATTAGCAGGGGATGAATTTATTAGGAAAGATATTTCGCTAATTGACCAAGATCACATAGCATTCTCACCTGGTCTCCAAAAAGTTGATGAAGAGCCTCCAACTATCAACTTGGATCCCCAAAGAAATAGTGGTGATGATGGTCCCAAAGAGCTGCTTCATGCACTTGATGATGTTGATAGACAACTACCATTAGGGTTTGTTGCAACCCAGACCGAAGTTAGTGTGGACATCCATGATGATATGATGGATAAATCTAGGGTGTTACACATCGATTCTGAGGTGTGTTTCTTTGCCAATATATTATTTAATAGAGCCTCTCTTCGTGTATATTTCTTTCCTAAGAATTCTTTAATCTCTTGTTTTCTTTAGGATGGATTTAAAAATGTTGGACTGCCTCTAGGTCGTACACTTGCAGAAATTGACATTAACTCTCTGCAGGTAATCTTTCAAATTCTGCATTCTTGAATCTATATATGAGTGAGGCACATAAGGAATACCTAATTTTTGTGGCTCTTGCAACCTGTCGGGTAATTATTGTTATGAAAAACTATTAACTGTTGTAAGTTTAGATCTAATTTCCTGTGCACCAGTCTTGTGTAATTTAAATGTTGGCAATTATGGATTCAGGAAACAAAATAGATTTGTTGCTGGAGTAAAAAGGCTGGGAGATGAAAGATTTTTGGGTTCTCATTAAGGGAGGAGAGGCAGGAGACGACTTAACTTTCTGTTCATTTACATGTTATTACATGCATGAAGGTGCAGTTTAGGAAAGAACTAGTTATGTTATTGAAGTTAAAAGGCTGAGATAGGAAATGAGTTTAAGTAATCCTGAAGGGAGGAAAGGAAAGGGACATAATGGGCTTTCCACTCTGGGAGAGCAATGATATGTCTAACTACTTATATTCTTTACATCGGGAAGTTTGGGTAGTCTGCAGCTAGAAGCTTTTCATTTAGTAGAGGAGGAGCTTTCAAATTCATCGAGTTTTTATCTCTTTCGTATTGTTCAGATACTGAATTGATACTGTCTCTGAGATTTCCTACCATCACTTTACTAGCCTTGTATTTCCTGCTGTCAAACATGTCAGACATACCACTAAATACTGGGCAGACAAGTAGATGTAAGATCCGCTATGTTATACATGCCGTCAATTCATTTCCATGAACTCTTTGCTTTAGAAGCCTAAGCTTCATTATTTGTACTATAGAAAAGGGGTGTGGACAAAGGTGTTCTATATAGTCCTCAATTTCATGTGGCTTACTTGCAGATCATTAAGAATGAAGACCTTGAGGAACTGAAAGAACTTGGTTCAGGTACATTTGGCACAGTGTATCATGGAAAATGGAGGGGAACAGATGTTGCCATTAAGCGGATAAAGAAGAGTTGCTTCACTGGGCAATTTTCGGAACTAGAGAGACTGGTAACCTTTTTAACTACTATTAATCCAACCGGGTCTCCCTTTCTTTCTCTTCATAGGTGTTGTGCCTAAAGCATGTGTTAAACTCTATCAGATCAGCTACTTATATCTTCCCCCTTTCCAGGCCATAGAGTTCTGGAGAGAAGCTGAGATTTTGTCAAAGCTTCACCACCCAAATGTTGTGGCATTTTATGGTGTGGTGCAAGATGGACCAGGGGGTACATTAGCTACTGTGGCGGAGTACATGGCTGATGGTTCACTACGACATGTTTTGATCCGCAAAGATAGGTAGAATCCAACTAGTATTAGCTCTTAGATGTTTTGCACGCATTCCAAACAAAACAATATCTGGATCGTTAGTTTCTCCATGAACACACAAATAAGTATTCACTTTCCTGTTTTGAGACTTGTTCCCCTGTTATTGTATTATATTCACCTTTTACAGGCATCTTGATCGTCGTAAACGACTCATAATAGCAATGGATGCGGCATTTGGCATGGAGTACTTGCATTCTAAGAATATTGTGCATTTTGATCTGAAATGTGACAATCTGCTGGTGAATTTGAAAGATCCATTGCGACCAATCTGCAAGGTCTAATTGTGATATTATTAGTTTTTGATTACATGTCCTTAGTTTTCTTAATTTTTTTTTCTAATGATATTGATTTACCTATCCATAAAAGGAGTTCAAGTTAAGGTTCCCTAATAAGATCTTCTAGCAACTGTAAAATTAGTATCTGATATTGTTGTGGTGGACTTGTTAGGTAGGTGATTTTGGTTTGTCAAAGATAAAGCGAAACACCTTGGTTTCTGGTGGTGTGAGAGGAACACTACCATGGATGGCTCCAGAGTTGCTAAATGGTAGCAGCAGCAAAGTTTCTGAAAAAGTAAGATAACCAACATCATGTTTCTCCATTTATCTCACTTTAGGAAACTGAGAAATATCAATTCTGGCTGGGATGAATCAGACATTTCTTTTTCAATCTTTAACTTGTACTCTTTGTCCTAATTTATGTGGCTCACCTTCCCTTTTAGTCTATCCAACACCTTTCTATATTTAGAACTACTGAATTTTAAAATTTCAATTTTATCCTTAATGAGACTATTTATGTCCACAAAAATGTCTTAAGGCATTTTTTAGACCACAAATTCCAAAAGCCTTCCCTTTTTATCTTGAACTCCATGTCAGTCAAATGCTGCTACACAATTAATTGGTGCAGATGGAGTAGTATCTTTTATAATTCCGAGATACCCTTCATTTCAAGGAAGAGGCATATCTTTTTTAACTAATGAGAAGTCTGGACAGATTAGTATGGGATTTTGAGGACTGCTTAGGTCCAAAATTGTCTGTGCTGTATTTTTGCATTTCTTGGTCCTCGGATAAACAATCCCTGTGCAATTTCACAATTTTATTGCTTTATGAAATGAGTTCTGTTATCCTGCATTAATTTTGATATTTTACTTAAACAATAGAAAATGTTAAAGGCAATAAAAGTTTGTCTTGCTTTAAGGATAGTCATTTTCTCCTTAATTGCTCTTAAAATGACCGCACCCTTATCTGCATTTTAATCCTTATGGACTTGATTGTATCATGGGAAGTTGCAACAGTCTTGTCTGATGATTTCACCCTTTTTGATGGATAAAATAAATAGTTAGAGACTTGGGAGTTAGCATCTATTACTTCCTACATTTTGGTACTTATCTGCTTATGGGAACTTTGAACGATATTCTCTTCGCTTGACTATTCAACAGGTCGACGTGTTCTCTTTTGGTATTGTCCTGTGGGAGATTCTCACTGGAGAGGAACCTTATGCCAATATGCATTATGGAGCTATTATAGGTCAGCTCTTTACTTTTCCATGTTGCAGTTTTAGTTGCTGTCAAATTGGTGTGTTATGAACTAGGATAGGTTTTGAACTAATTTGTATATCAGCTCAGAAACTATTTTTCGTTTTTGGTTGCAAATCAACATGCTAAGTAGGAAGCTCAATATTGACTATTATGAACTAGGTTCTAGTGTCTTGAACCAATTTGTACACCTGTCAGTCTTCTCCCCGGCAATCATTTTTGCATAAGCTCCTCGCTAGTAATTGTTTAGGTGTTGCCTCTAGAGATCGCTCTAGTGCTCCTCTCTCTCCATCAAGCAGCTCTACTTTCACCCAAGTTAAACATTGAATGTCTTGTTGTTCTGCCAATTCAAGTTGTGCGAAACTGCGAATAATGTCGGTACATTTACAAAACCATATCTCTTTTTCGCGATTAAGAATTCCTTTCGGTTTATAGTGGAAGAACACTTTTTTCATTGTGCAGTTATCAATGTCTTTCTTAAGGAAAGAATTTCAAATGCTATTTTTCTTTTTGATGATTGTGCACTATTCCAGCAAGATTTTTGTGTCAATTTCTATATTTTCATAATAAGCAAACTCAAGTTGGTTTCTCACTTTGAATTTGAGGAGGCCTATTACAATATCAAGAGAATACATGTCTAGATTCTATTTGTTTAGATTCATTGTTTTGAATAAGGAAAATCTATATGGAATAGATGTCAGGACCTTGGAAAAGGCAGTACTTGTCATTTGGTGGGAGATTGACTGTAATAAATAATGTATGGGATGACAATGGTATTCAAACATATGTTAATCTCTAATTACAGTCCCAACAAAGGTGGAGAAGAAAGAAACATGTTGAAGAGTGATTTCTTGTGGGAAGAAAATTGTGGAAGAGGGAAAATACATTTAGTTAGATGGTCCACGATTATGAAATATGAAGAGAGAGGGGAATGGAGTTGAGTATCTAAGACATCAAAATAAAAGCTTATTGTGTGTGTGGCTTTTGGAGTCTTGTTGATTAATGGAAGGAAGTGGTAATCCCAAATTATGTAAAGGATTGAGACTGTTGTTCCAATTCATAGTTCCTAATGGTGTTGCAGTGTAGAAGCAAATAAAAGGGTTATGGAAAGAGTTAGGATGAAAATAATTAATGAAAAGTAGCAACAGAGAAAAGATTAAACTGATGAGTGAAAAATAGTTGGAGGATATGACACTAAAAGGTCTTTTTCCAGAAAATTTTTCTTGTGAAAACAAGGACTGCAGGATTGGTTATTCTTCTGACAGTGGATGAACTTGCAGTTTAGGGACAGTCTAATAATTGAGAGATTGAAGGTGTTAACCAGCTGCTGCAAAAATCGACTTCAGTGGTGATTGTTGAGGATAGGGAGGACTCATAAGTTCTCTGTTAAATTCTGTTATATATAGCTTCCTTATTTATAGGTCAAAGCGGATTCAGAATTGTCTTTCATTCCAAGGCATAAATTGTATCCATATGACTTCATATTCACATAGAGTTCGCTCAGGAATATAGCCATACCTGCCCACAAAATGTTGCAAGTTCAAGGATACAAATTAGATTAATGGCCTAAGATGATCCTTGAGAGTATAGTTCCTCCTAAATTGGCATGTTTGTAGGGGTTGCAGCATGTGGTTGTTGGCTGTGTTGCTTGCTTGACTACTTGAGAAGCTACAAAGACTTTGAATCAATCAGGCAGCTATTCATGCATTACAGTCAAATTTTAGCAAATCTAGGGCCCTTTGTTAAATTTATTTGGTCGTCATTCGATGATTCCTGTGGGTCGAAAGCAATTGCAAGTGTTAGCAGCATCAGAAGATTACCAAATGGTTCTCGTTCTGCTTTTTGATTTTATGTTTACCACCTTGCTGAAAAGAAAAAAGAAGTTAGCCGCGGTAATAAATAGGGTGCAAGTGTTATTCGGAATGATTGGGCGTAAAACGTCTGTCAGTGGCTTTTCAAGTCTGTCGTCAAATCCCAGGCTCAACCCTAGGGTATAATAGCGACAAAAGGAATTCCCAGTGGAGTGGTGAAATGTATATGACGGATCTTAAACATTTTGTTTTTCTGAACATGAAGAAATAAAGAAGCCACTTTAATTGCCGGAAAGACCAGGCCTACTAACGACATGGAAATAGATGGAAGGCATCATAAGGGACTTTCCTTTTCTGTTGATTCCTGCGGATTGGATCAAAACTTTACAAAATAAAAAAAATGGGAGTAAGCTTGTGACACGTTTATCCAAAAAAATCCCTTTGTAGCCAATCATTCATTTAAAAAAATTGATGATATCATCTGTTTTATTGTTCTAAGTGGGTATTCTATTTTGGGTAATGAAAACTTGTTATTCTTAAATCTTGGTATCAGAAATTCCTATATAATTTAAGTGACACAAGAAAGGCTGATGGACCAATCATTCCCTGAAAAAATGCTCCTCTTCCTTATTATTTCAATTTTTTGTGTTTATTACTTATTTGCTTTTTTATTTAGAAATTTCTAATAAAATTTAAAATACTAATAAAGACACAATAATGTTTGCAACTTATGCCCTTTGTTTAAACATTTTTGTTATGTGATGTTGACCCTTGGTGCCATTTACCAGTTCTATTCTTCTGTCAGTTTGTTATTTTGATCTGGTTTGTCATTTTGATACATTCTACATTATAAATAATCTTGTTTGCAACTTATGTCCCTGTTTGAATCTTTTGTATAAATGTTGATCATTCAACAGTTGTATCCGCTATTTTGTCAGGCTAGTCATTCTGATATGTTCTTTCTCACGTGCAGGAGGTATTGTGAACAATACTCTGAGGCCAACAATTCCTAGCTACTGTGATTCAGAATGGAGGTGCTTGATGGAGCAATGCTGGGCCCCAAATCCTGCATCTAGGCCCTCCTTTTCAGAAATTGCTAGCCGATTACGGTTGTTATCGTCTGCTTCCCAGAACAAACCAACCGGTCACAAGGCATCTAAATAATAGTCGTCTACAAGTAATTCATTTTGTTGAAGCAACAAGCACTATGCTCAGGCATTTATATAATGAATTGCTCTAGATATGAGGATAACTTTTGTATCAGGGAGAGCTACTTATATTTGCGTATATCCTTTTGGGGAAAAGCAAGAAAATAGATTTTTTATTCATTCACAATATCCCTTTTGCATGCTAATCATTCGCAACAAAATATTTTCTTTGTGCGTCGGTAAAAAAAAAAGCTTTTTGGAGGAGAGATACTATTTCACCAATCGAGTTTGCTGAGTTTTGCACCTGTGTCTTGGGATTTCACATTTTTAGAGTTGAGTAATCTTCTGCTAACAAGGAAGGAATTAGTTGATTT
>JAOTQR010000097.1:24877149-24895539 GCA_025774065.1 Solanum ossicruentum | reverse complement strand
TAGGAATCTGCATTCTCCTTACAGCTAAATGCCTCAGCACATCCTGCATTTAGTTGTCCAAAAAATGATTCCTAGTTTACATTCAAATATGAACAAGTAGTATCCTGACTGCGCGGAATAAGGGGGGTTTAAGAATCACCTCTTCTAGTACCACATATTTCTACTTTCTGAGCTTTATTTTTTTTGAGACATGGCGTCCTCAATTTTTTTAATGACTATGCTCAGACTGCATCCATTCTCAATAGCTTTTACAGCAGCTCGATGTGCTTGTTTGTGCCATTTCAGAAGATTATAAGATTGCAATACCGACCACCTTGCTTGATTTGACATCTGTTTGAAAAACTCAAATGTTGCATTATAAAAATAAAGAGTTACTAGACAAGCAAATAACTTTAACCAGAGAAAGACCTGTGCCACAGAGAGTGGGGGTTCCAGAAGAACACTGATGCTTCGGAAGAGATTTTCATCATTTTCTCCACCTTCAGCCTCTCCATATATCAGCGCTTCAGCTGCAATCCCAGCAAATAGAACCATGCAGTACCTGACAATTTTATTTTTAATTACATTGGTGCAAGAAACTGCAGCAAACAAAATAGTCAAAAAAGGTTTTTTGATCTCCTTTTCAATGGAGATTTAATGAGACTTTGTGTAAAGAACTAAATATATGGCTTGCGGAAAATCCAGAGAGCTGATTCCAACATAGAAATGCATTTTGTCCACGGAATAATTGTAAGCAAAATGACTGACTAGGAAGTCCACCTGTCAAACGTGGTACCACTTAACTGGCCTTGAGCAAGCTCGTATTCAAGTTTTTCATCCCAAAACTGCGTCCCTGCCTGCATGAATGAAAAATAGAAGATCACAAGCCAAAATGAGCAAATTTTAACAGTTCAAATAGTTCTAAAATGGGACCACAACCTTATGTGTGGAGGATGACCTTGATTTCCAGGAAAATAAGAAGCTAAAGATCTCACTATTTAAATTATAAATTCTTCTCATAGAATAAGGACAGCCACTACCGAGGAAAAGGAAAATATAACGGATGCCTACATAATTATGTTGCACTGTGCCACAAAAAGAAATTATTTATACACCATTCAACCCCTATTCTATAGAAAAATACTGCCAAGACAACTGCAAGAGTCTATGCTGACACATAGCCGATATTTGTTCTACAACTGGTTCTCTCAAAGGGTGTAAAAGCTTTTAGAAGCAACAACATACCAAGTGTAATCCCACAAGTGGAGTCAGGAAATTTAGTAAAGGTTGTTTCCACAGCCGGATGGAGCCAAAGATTTACTAACTTTTGACTTTGGGATATGATGGAATAAAGCAAAATGACTCTTGAAACTGTCTGCGTTTCTTTCAATTGTGAAGTAGCAGTTAATCAATGCAACTTTCGACGCTCATCATAGGTCATCCGGAAACAGTCGATCTATGTTTTAAATATAGGGGTCAGGCTGCGTACATCCGACCCCCCTTACCCCGCAACGGGCAGGAGCCTTTGAGGCAATGGGTTAATGTTGTTGTTGTGGTATCATGTCATGGATTAAATTGTTCTACAGAGAGTGACATCTAATGGAATGCTATTTGCACATGTTCAGTCAGAAACAAATGTCTTGAATTCCCATCTGCTCGCCTTAAAGACTTCAGGAGAAGGGGAGGAGCAGTTATCTATGTAATTACTGTCTTTGTTGGCTGTTATTTTAACAAGTGGTCAAGCTTTATACTCTGAACAAGAGAGAAAATACAAAGGATCTACAGTGGCATACCTGTCCTTGAATGCCCATCTGCATTGCAACAACTGGGTCTAAGATTACACCACGAATTGGACAACCCATCAGGTATGCTGCAGACATATCAGTCGATAAATGAATTACTATAAGAGGTAGGTTAGGTTTACAACTTTACATTCCTTCGAGTGTCACAGACAATAAAGACTGATGGTAATAGAAAGGCCAAGACTGATATTCTAAGCAGTTGGTGTTGTTAGGTAAACAAGCTGATGATATCTATGGCAAGTCATCACATCAAAACTTCTATATCCATAAGTACAGATAATCCTAACTTAAATCTCTGCAAGATGGATGAGTCAAGTTCTAAAGTTCTTTCATTCTATTGCAGTAAATTCTGTCAAACATTTGCAAAAATATGGTTTACCAACAAGGAGATGGCCTGCTTCATGAACACAAATTCGACGCTTGTACGGAGGCCAAAAGCTGGAGATTTGTGCTAAGCAGGAACCACCAAGCAATATAGCATCTAGCATGGCAAGCCCCAAGACTGCAGCAATGTTAGGCCTAATATCTATTCCTTGATTCAGCAGAAACGAAACTCCAGCAAACAATGTAGCCAAAAGAAAGCTAGATGTTCCAGAAAGACCCCACTTCTTTGGCGAAAGTTTGGTCACTGAACTACAGAAGAGTTAAAAAAAATGTTACTAAATCAGTCATTTTCTCCTAAGAAAGCCAGAAAAAGCAAAAACCAGATTATTCTGCCAAATAGTCCACGAAAATGTGCAAGTTGAAACACTTTAGGTGCTTCAGAGAGGTGATATGTACTAGCACTGACCATCTAAACCAGTTGATGACTTTAAGACGGTTGGTGTGACATCCCGTGGCCCTTCTAGAACTGCATATATAGGCAATGTTGTCAGAATTTGTGACAAAGAATATTGCATAATGGTGATATTAAAGTGAAGTCTTTTGGGATGTGGGATAATCAATGATAACATAATTATTGGTCAGAAAATACAAAAGTAAGGTCTCAGCTTTATAGTTTAGTGAAGTTGTTGAAGGCATACACACAAAGATATGACTATCTCTCTCTATAAATTTAGTATCCTGGCAATTCCTTGATTAACAAATACTCTAAGCTGATTAAAGCAAAATGATTCAGGGATGTGTTTAGCTTTCCGTTTCTAATTTTAGGCTGGCAGTGGATGTTCAACAACCGGCAAAAAATCAACTCTTGGCAACAAGACAGTCACTTTGAATCAGAAGAGACAGTTCAGCTAATAAGGATTTAGGGACTAAAAATAGAACAGGTTAAAATTAACAAAGTGAAGGGTTTACCAATAGTGCTATATTTGCCAAAATTGGGCAAGAGATCTTTGTCCTTGAGAAAAGCATAAGCACTCGCCACAAGCCTCATATCATCGGCATTCAAGCATGTATCTAAAATCTGCCAGTCTCTTTCCATCGGAGACCAAACCGTGGGCTGGATTGACGAGTCCTTAGAGTCTTCTCTCAAGAAGCGGAGAGCTCGAGACAGGTCTTTGTCCTTAACTGCTTGCTCGTATTCTTGCCACTCCCTGAAAGCTCTAATCTTTATGTGATGACGACCCCCTTTTGTGTCGTATGTAGAAGCATTTTGGTGAAAGGTGAAATGAGTTATGCCGGAATTCGGGTGATGCACGCCAGAAGAAACAAGTGGCCTCATCCTATTCTTGTTTCCCCGACCAACATCGGCGACGTAATATTCCAAAGAGAACCCAACCTTTACTCTTTATGTACATCCTCTTGTTTAACTATTCAAAAATCAGGAGATTAATAATATATATTGTTTTAATTTTAATTTACTAGTATTGTTTTATGTATAAATTTATGTCAATATATTCATCAAATGATATAAGTATGTACATTTTTTAAAAACAAAAATAAGAATATTATAAGCAAAAACCTTCAAAAAGATTACAATCTCATTATCTTAAATTTTATTACGTGACGAAATAATTAAAAGTGAGTATTTAAATATTAATTGCATCTATTAAAACTTACTAACAAGTGACATTATATAGAACTGTATCGGATACTCATATAGATATTTAATTTACGAAATACAAAAGGATGTTAATCTATATTTGATCTTTAATAATAATCAATTGAGATGAAATGCAAACATCAAATGAAATTGAGCAGTATGTGAAAATGGCTTGGTGTCTTCAAAAACATAAATTTATCATGATGATCTCTTATTGGTGTCTTCAAAAACATAATAAATATACTATCAAATAAGCATTTAAAAAACAAGTGAAATGGGGATTATAGTTAGTTAAGATAATTTCGACTAGAAAAATACTATCTATATATATATAAAACACACACAATTAATACACTAGTAGTGCAAGTTGCTTTATGTGAGTAAATAATTGAGTTTCAATGAGCCTTTAAAATTTCTTACATATGGCTTTTGTTGTGATTAATTGATAATGATCATAAAATAATGGTTACCCTCATTGTAGGAATATTGATTATTTCCTTCATTTGAGATTAAGAGGGGTCAAGTAGTCATACAACTCTATATTCCAATTTTACTTGCTTAACCTAGTATTAATGAAGTCAAAATATATTGTTAGTTGATAATTGTCATCAAAAGAGGCCAATTAACCACTAAATGTATTTGTGGTGGGAAGGACAGAATGGAAGATATGTTTGGGCCAATGAATAAAAAAGAGGAAATTAAACCTGAGCCCCAACTCAACGATAAGAAAAATCCTCTCTTGGGTCATTTCTAACCTCATTCCTCCACGTCCTCTGTTACTATAATACATTTCTCCCTTGGCAGTTCACACTCTCTGCTTTTGCCGTAACATCCACAGAGAAGAGATATGGCATCAGCTACAGCTTCCCACACTTTCTGCGGTATCCCCACCACATCATCCTCTACCACCAACAGGGTTTCAACTCATTCTGCTCGATTCCTACTCAAAACTCCTATCCGCCGCCTCGGCTTCGCCGGCGCCGTCGCTGATCCTCTCTTCACCAACCACGTCGCAGCCAAGCTCCGATCACTCAAGGGACGAGGGTCCTCCAACCCTGTCAGGGCCGTTGTATCCATGGCCAAGAAGAGCGTTGGAGACCTCACCTCTGCCGATTTGAAGGGCAAGAAAGTCTTCGTCCGGGCAGATTTGAATGTCCCACTTGATGACGCTCAGAACATTACCGATGACACTAGGATCAGAGCTGCCGTCCCAACTATCAAACACTTGATGGCCAATGGGGCTAAAGTTATTCTCTCCAGTCACTTGGTCAGTAACCCCTACATCTTTCTCTTTCATGTGTGTTTGAATTTTCCCCTCAAAGTCTCTGCCTTTTTCAGTACAACTTGGTATTTAACTTATTGCGTGTATATGGAGAATTTGGTCAAAGCATATAGTCCCTTCAATGCTGTGCTCCTGTCATATCTTGTTTGATTTTTTTCTTCTTCCACATTTTGTTATTTATATTGCTTAGTGAAATTTCAGGGAAGGCCAAAGGGAGTCACTCCTAAATACAGCTTAGCACCACTTGTCCCCAGGCTATCTGAACTGCTTGGAATCCAGGTATGTAATTTTAATGTTTTCTGATAAATGGATTGATCAAAAGGTGATGATCTAATTGATTGTGCTATTGACTAACAGGTTGTCAAGGCTGATGACTGCATTGGTCCAGAAGTTGAGAAGTTGGTTGATTCACTTCCAGAGGGCAGTGTTCTTCTTCTTGAGAATGTAAGATTCTACAAGGAGGAAGAGAAGAATGAACCTGAGTTTGCAAAGAAACTTGCATCATTGGCAGATCTTTATGTGAATGATGCCTTTGGTACAGCTCATAGAGCACATGCCTCTACAGAGGGAGTTACTAAATTTTTGAAGCCTTCTGTAGCAGGTTTCCTTTTACAAAAGGTTAGGCTTACTTGATTGTCTTCTTTGACAAACTAATGGGCCATCATAAAACGAATCTACTGCAAACTGCACTTGTTAGCAACTCTAACTGTTCTTTTATCTGTTCAGGAATTGGACTATTTAGTTGGAGCAGTTTCAAATCCAAAGAGGCCATTTGCTGCTATTGTGGGCGGTTCGAAGGTTTCATCCAAGATTGGAGTGATTGAATCACTTCTCGAGAAATGTGATATATTGCTTTTGGGTGGAGGAATGATCTTTACCTTCTACAAGGCTCAGGGTCTTCCAGTTGGTTCCTCTTTGGTTGAGGAAGACAAACTAGATCTTGCTACATCACTCCTGGAGAAGGCCAAGGCAAAAGGAGTCAGTCTCTTGTTACCATCTGATGTTGTGATTGCAGATAAATTTGCTCCTGATGCAAACAGCAAGGTTTGCATGCTAAGCTTTTCGTATATAAACCTATCTAACCTGAGAGCTTTTATCTCTTGAGATTCTTTGGACTGCAATCTTGCACCTGCACTGTAATTGACACTTGATATCAAAGTATGGATTGTGTTGAAAATACAATTTTGTTTTGGTTACTCCAGATTGTGCCAGCATCTGCTATCCCAGATAGTTGGATGGGATTAGACATTGGACCAGACTCTGTCAAGACTTTCAACGATGCTTTGGATTCCACAAAAACAGTGATCTGGAATGGACCTATGGGGGTGTTTGAATTTGACAAGTTTGCTGTTGGAACGGAGGTATCAATTACCATTCTTCCCTTCATATTTGTTTTACCATATGCTGAGTTCTATAAAGAAACGGAAAGTGAATAAAACTGGTTTTACTTGGATTTTAAATTTTAAAGGAAGAGGAATAAGCTGGTTTAATATGTTATTGAGAATTTATTATTCTAATTTTTGTGGTGTTTATCTTACATTCTGATACAGTTGTTTCTGTAACGGAAGAGTAAATAATAACTAGCGTGCTATTGTGGTGATAGGCAATTGCAAAGAAGCTAGCAGACCTGAGTGGAAAAGGAGTGACCACTATCATTGGAGGTGGAGACTCTGTTGCAGCCGTTGAGAAAGTTGGAGTTGCTAGCGTGATGAGCCACATATCCACTGGTGGTGGTGCGAGTTTGGAGCTACTGGAAGGAAAGGTGCTCCCTGGTGTCATAGCTCTAGATGAAGCAGATGCCCCTGTTGCAGTGTAAAACAATTTGTACTAAATTCTTTTTTCGGTCAACTTACCTTTATCAGTGGTGATTTCCAGTTGGGAAACATTGTAGATTTTTCAGGTGATACTTGCCATATAAGGTCCTTTTTCCCCACGTATGTTCTTTGTCTAAATAAAGGGCGTGTATATGAGATTATCAGTTATAGACAGCTACAGCTTAATTTCGTGAACAAATTTGGTTTTGTCATCTGAACAAACTAATGCTGCGTGTTACCTCCTGGCTCATGACATATTTGTTGTTGAAATGAGATTAGTAGTGTTCATATCTAAATTACTAGCCTGTCGTTTTATTGCTGGAACTGGAACATTAATTTTCAAGGAAATTGTGGCTTTCATCCAGTCCGGTGGTGAAATTAAATTGACCCAATTTGGATTGTGGAACCTTTCCATATTCCGAATGTAGGTAGTTGGAGATATATAACTCTCTATGAATTGGAACAAACAAAATGAATCCCTTAAAAGCGTCTTTTGGAGAAAGAATTGAAACCATACCGTCCTAGCTCTAGAGAGCTCAAGCTTGCTCCTCTAAATTTGTTTTTTCGATGTTTGTTCCAATAAGAATTATAGGATCAACCATTTATTTTTTTAGGCTTCAATCTACCAACCATCAGGAATATTCGAATTCAAAAAAGATGCCTGCCTGGATCTGGACGTTTCATCCTACTTTTGTTGATTTTCAAGACAACTTTACTTTGGCCTAGTATCTATTTTGCAACATGAATTTTTTCTTTATCTTATAAATTTTCGACAACTTTAGCCCTTGAGGCAAAACTTTATTGATGTTAAGATTATTATAAACATTTTAAGGCATAATGTTCTCAAACTGGTGACCTTTTTTCTTATTATTTTTGTTTTCTTTATTTTTGTTAGAGATGCTTTCAAAAAAATGAGTTAAAAATTAAAGACGGTGTCCAATACAGGGGGCATTCCTATGAATGACCCTTTTTGGGAATTAGAAAGAGAAATTAGTGGTGAAGCCCAAGCCCAAGCCCATAATATTGCCCTAAACAATGTGCGCCACGGAAAGAAAAGCGAGTGCGAAGAACGCGAGGATATCTACTATTTATACCATCCTCCACCTTCCCAAATCCTTCTAGACATCGCACCGATCAAGCATTGAATTCTCCGAAGAAATTGACGGTGAGTTTCTGGTATCAGCTCTATTTTTTTTCTTTTTATCAAACGGGGTGTGTGTTTATTGAGACAGACCAGCGTTTTTCAGATTGAAGAATGGCTGTGAAGAAAAGTGTGGGATCACTGAAAGAAGCAGATCTGAAGGGGAAGAGAGTATTCGTCAGAGTTGATCTCAACGTTCCATTGGATGATAGCTTCAAAATCACTGATGACACCAGAATCCGAGCTGCTGTACCTACCATCAAGTACTTGATGCAACATGGTGCCAGAGTCATCCTTGCCTCTCATCTTGTATGCTTTACTCTCTCTTTTCTAAATCTGGACGTCTTTGCTTGCTTGCTTTCATCAATTTCTGCATCCAGAGCCTATGTTTTGTGGCTTCATTTATATTGTAAATTTGTTTAAGAAATGATATTACAAGGACATTGCTGATCAAATCAAAGTTCACTGTTCATTTATCATTTTCTCCACTCACTTGCCTAGCTTTTCATTTAGCTGTAATAGTTGTCACAGATATTACATACATATAAGAAACCCAAATAGAAAGGTCATACCTTTATTTTCTCCATCTTTCTTTCTTGTCAGCAACAACAATAAGTCACATCTTGGTTTCGCACCGTTTGTCTGCTCTTTTCCATTTGGTCATGTTACGGGGTAACTTTGTCTTGCAAGACTTAGACACATGAGAAAACATCACCAGATTTTTTGCCCATAGTCTCTCATGGTGCATTTCAACTTCAGCTACCACTGCAGCACACATCCTTGATTTCCCGCTTTGTTCTTGTTTTTCATTCTTGTGGATGGATTGTATACTGCTTGTGACAATTAGATGAGTAACTTAAAGAACCTTTGAAGTAGAAAGATGCACAAGTTCGAGGGGGTTGCGCGGGATCTGTCTAAGTATCCAAAGTGGAACTATAAATATACATACATATAGAAGAGAGATGCTGCACAGCACAATACCAAGCATAAATGGTGGTCTTGATGTCTCTCTTTGAGGGATGAGGAGATCTGATAGCTTTGGAAGATTGAGAAACTAGTTTTCTCTTTTTCTGGTCATCTATGGAATTTTCACTTGTTGAAAGTTCTATTTAGGCTTTGATACTCACTGTCTTTGCATGGTTGAGGAAATGTTCTGAATAAGTGGAAATCATTTGTGATTTTCTTTTCCATATTTGTGTTTTCTCTGATTGTCAATTTTTTGTCAGGGTCGCCCTAAAGGTGTCACTCCAAAATACAGCTTAAAGCCACTTGTGCCTAGACTTTCAGAACTACTGGGAGTTGAGGTCTGTATGTTGTTCTCTTTTTATTCTCTGTTGACTCAATTCTTTCTTCTAGTCCAATTTAAGAAGGTTATTATTTGCTGATTTTGCTCAGGTTAAGATGGCAAATGATTCCATTGGCCCAGAAGTCGAGAAATTGGTGGCTGAACTACCGGAAGGAGGAGTTGTGCTTCTGGAGAATGTGCGATTTTACAAAGAAGAGGAGAAGAATGACCCTGAGTTTGCCAAGAAGTTGGCATCTCTTGCAGATTTGTACGTCAATGATGCATTTGGGACTGCTCATAGAGCCCATGCTTCCACGGAAGGGGTTGCTAAGGTCTTGAAACCAGCCGTTGCTGGATTCCTTATGCAAAAGGTACTAAAAATAAGATTTTAGGCTGTCAAATAGAGGACAGTATTTTCAAAAAGTAGAGGAGCTATGCATAGTTCTAGGAAGAATTATTAATTTGAGGGTTGCTCAATTGTGTTGCATGTGGTTGGATGGTTAATTATGATACAGCATATTTTGCACTCCCATAAACTATTTCACCATATTGTGGTTGGCTGGCTTACCCTGCATCATCAATGCTTGTAGGAACTTGACTATCTTGTTGGAGCTGTGGCAAATCCACAGAAGCCATTTGCTGCTATTGTTGGTGGTTCAAAAGTATCAAGTAAGATTGGTGTTATAGAGTCACTGTTGGAGAAGGTTGATGTGTTATTGCTCGGTGGAGGAATGATCTTTACTTTCTTCAAGGCCCAAGGATATTCTGTTGGATCATCACTAGTGGAGGAGGACAAGCTTGACTTGGCAACATCTCTCATGGAGAAGGCAAAGACAAAAGGGGTTTCTCTTTTGCTTCCCACTGATGTAGTGATTGCAGACAAATTTGCTGCTGATGCAAACAGCAAGGTATGACCCTCAGCTGTATAAACGCTTTATTAGGTCAATTCTATCTGGAAAAGAACTAACTGTTATATATGTTTTAACTGCTTTCTTGATTTGGAAGATGTCTCTTTTGTAGCAGTATCTGTTTTAGGGTCTTGGCTGACTTGGTTTTCTTTGGCGCTTTCAGATTGTTCCAGCATCTGGAATTCCTGATGGCTGGATGGGATTAGATATTGGACCTGATGCAATCAAGTCCTTTGGCAGTGCATTGGATACCACTAAGACTATCATTTGGAATGGACCAATGGGTGTGTTTGAGTTTGATAAGTTTGCTGCGGGAACGGAGGTAAAAAAAAATGGATATTTTCTTAAGTTGTGCTGGTAGATTTAGGAGTTGTTATTCTACTTGGAATATTTCTAGTGATGCTTTGAGATGTTGCAGATGTTTTTCTTTTGACTTTGGGGATCAATTTCATCTAATGTTCTTATTGTTGCCAGGCTATTGCAAAGAAACTGGCAGAGCTTAGTGGAAAGGGAGTGACAACCATCATTGGTGGTGGTGATTCTGTAGCTGCGGTTGAGAAGGTAGGACTTGCAGAGAAGATGAGCCACATATCAACTGGTGGAGGTGCTAGCTTGGAGCTTCTGGAGGGGAAACAACTTCCTGGGGTGCTTGCCCTAGATGACGCCTAAGCCATATATGCTCAAGCTTGCTCTTTTTTTTTTGCACATTCTGTTAGCTTTCATCTCTGGATTTTAATCTAGAGCGGCTTTTGATCTGTAGAGTATGTAATGTTGTGGATCAAACTGTAATAAGTACTTTCTGGGCCTCATTGAGGTACACTTTCTCTTGTGATAAGAGAAATTCTTCCATGGTTGATAACGTGAATAATTAATGAGTCACTATTAGTTGTCACTTTCCTCTTTTGGATTGGATTTTATGCATGCCTTGGCTTTTCTGTTTATTTTGCCTCTTCTGCTGGCTGATTTGTATCTATGAACAATTAGGAGGTTCTATACCGGCTCTAGAGCTCTTCTGTCAGCCACCGATTGGTTTATGGTGACACATTTGGCTTGTTAGAATCATATGAGCTCCCGTAAATGCTGCTCAGAAAGGGTATATGATCTTAAGTAGACATTTCATGGAGATGTAGTGTTTATTCAGACTTGGAAGAAACAATACTGCAATTTTATTTTATGATTTACACTTTGAAATACAAAGTCCTGCTTAAATGATCAGGGGACGCGACTTTTGTTTGCAGTGACCAATTGGAAGGTAACTTTTGTCTTATTAAAAAAAAAACCACTTGAAACATCTATATATACAAGTGTGGGCTGCCCCGCCGCCCATCAAAGGGAATCGGAATTCGCCGAAACAGTTTTTCGTCGATGTGTCTACTTGAGCTGTTTACTTCTATTTCTTTATCATTAGGGTCCATAAAAATATTTTGTGGACTTTTTAATTAAATCTTTTTTTGGACAGCTGCTAATTAGCGTACCTGCTTTTAAGTGTTTCAACTGTGATTTGAAAATATCACGCCTAATATGATAATTTTTTTGACTGTTTCGACTATGATTTTGCTATATCACCTTAAAACAAATGCTTGTCAAAACTGGACAAATAAAATTAAATAACTAAACCAACAAAATGCTTTCACGTATAGTTTTTTGTGCTCCACAATTTTAGGCATTTTCAGAACTTCAGTTCACCACCGAAACCCCAAAACCACCACCAAACTCCATGAGAACAACCCTCCAAAAAGCCCAAATCAGTGTCAAGAAACCTCACCCCGCATACTATGGCAGCTCCGACCAGCCACCAAACGCAACTAAAATGACTCAAAATTAGCCACCAAAAAACCCCAAATCGCGCCTGAAAAACGACATCGTCATCTCAAAATCCCCTCAACAATCCCACCAAAATTACCTCCAACCACTCCCCCCCCCTCTCCCGAAACGTCATCCAAACAACCCTCCAAAACATCTAAAATCTCCTCAACAATCCCACCAAAATCACCTCCAAAAACCATCCCCAAAACGTCATCTAAACAGCCTTTCAAAAAACTCTAAAAACATCACTCAATCTCCTCACCGCACAAGTTTTGAGGAGACAAAATCCAACTGGCGCCACAAGCAAGCAACAACAGACCTCCAAACTTCAACAAAAGATGGATGAGAAGGAAAATTCAATATCATTTCTTTTCACTTCCAGGAAAAGTGAAATACCAAAAAAGGTAAATAAAAAGCACGAGTAAAGCACTACAAAAGAACAAGATAAACTGACGAATTTTAGTGATAAAATGATTTTTATCACTTAAGTAACAAAAAAGGATCTAAAATATCCTTAAACAATTAAAAATTGTACAAAAATATTTTCTATCCATTTGAGCCTAAAATCTCTGTCATTCGCACACAAACAAATTAAAATAAATGAAATATCGTATTTTAAATTTAAATTTGATCGTGTGAATAAAAATATCAAAATAATCAAACATATTTATTCGGCCCGGGCTGCGTATACTAGTTAGATAATAGAAAGAATTTAAATTCTTTGAATTGCAGTCGATCGGTGTTGTGGGCATGCGGAAAGAAGTCATTTTGGTAAATGATTTCTTAAGTGAGATCCTACTGACAACTGTTTCTCTTTTCTCCTTGGCAAAGCGTCACGTTTACCATCCTCATGGAGATGTGTTTCATCTTCCGATGGAGCCCCTTCCAACCATTTGTGTTGCCTGAACATCCTTGTTTGTCATTTGCAGAGAGGAATCTGAACATAAATTTTGCTTAATAGACAAGAACGTTCAAACAACCGGGAAAAAAAAAAAAGAGGCAGCGATCGCGATGGGACTCGAACCCACAATCTCCCGCTCCGGAGGCGAGCGCCTTATCCATTAGGCCACGCGATCACATGTTTGTTATGCGTCACTTTTTTTGGTTATAACACTTGAAATACAATGATACATAATACTGTACTGTTCACGAGTTTCATTACACATACAGAATGGCGGAAAAATTAAATGGGGATAACAGACACAGGATATCTAATTTAGAGAGGACGCGGCTGCGGTTTCTTGAGCAGGTGATCTCTCCATAGACGATAAAACAATAATAACGTAGAGCGGCCTCGGCATCTCAAGTTATTTAGTGGGCTTGAACCATTCTTGGCAATCGTAGGTAAAGGTAATCGATCTACGTTAATATGAAGCTTTGACATAAGATCTTCCATTGTTTCCTTATCACAAGTCATCTCCTTCACATCTTCATCAGTATCGTCCCTACATGTCGGCATCTCTTCATCCGGTTGATCCTCATTCCCCACTTGTATTTTGGATGCAGGTTCATTGCTTCTTTGTACCGCCTCGTAAATTTCTTCAGTACTAACTTCTTCTTCAACAATAATATTGGCCTTTGAATCATCCTCATCCATATTATGATCATTAATGTCCTTCAATATCTTATCAGGTTGCGCTAGGCAGTATACATCAGCATCGGCCATTGACAATTGACAAATGATTAATAAGTCTACACTTTCGACTGTGTTGTATTTATGAGACTAAATATATATAAATGTCAAAGAGACGCTTAATGAATCGGTGGCAGTTGATTAGCTTTGCCTTTTGAAAGAAAGCCCGCATCTCTTCGCTTGAAGCGTTGTGACCAACGCCCACTAGTGACGACTCGCAATTATGTATATATAAACCCACGACGGTTCGCTAATGAAAATGCTCCTTCACACTCTAAATTCTTTAGTAAGTTCAAAAACATCCCACCTTATTGCACTTCATAAAAACACGTGCTTGCTTTTGTTATCATCAAATTGCACGTGCTACTGAAATTTGGGTAAGGGACACACTCGAGCCAACGGCCCATTTCTAAATCCAAAATATTTTTTATTGGTTAACGTTGATGTGCTCAATAATTTACTGCTTGTTGAAGACTAATGGCGCCTCATCCAGTTTGTGCAACAGATAATGAGACAGCTCAGAATTGCTCAACAATAACTTAAAAATGATTAGTGGGACACATGCTTGTTGCTTATGAAAGATCAGAAAAAATGGACCCCTGATCAAGTAGTCAGCGAATAAATTCAACATGACCAATAACCCCCCTTTGAACAACATTTTCCCGGTGAGCTGGCACTCTCAAAATCAGGTCTGATTCCCTGCCTACTACTACTAAACCTCCAAGACCTAACACAAGAGTGTTGCAAATAAGCAATAATAAGTCCAGACAGGATAACAATCCATTAGCAGCTCATCTCCAGACCCTCTCATTTGGCTTCCCACCTTATGAGACTCTGGACGTATTTATGTGTCATAACTATCTTTTGAGTATCATACTGTTTCATTATTCCATGATACAACACCTGCTGTCATATTCACCAAGAAGAAATTAAACACAGTAGACCTTGTAAACTCATATGTAGAAGCACTTATCAAAAGCATGTAGAATCTATGCTTCAGAAGTGGAGACTGGTGCATCTGGATGCCCTCCCCATTCTGTCCACGAACCATCATAGACTGGAACATCAGTCTTCCCAAGTCGATGCAGGCCCTACAAAGATGAACAAAGTTTGAAAAACTTCTCTGTGCCAACACAAAATCAAACCCCAGATAGAGGATATTGGTCATACAAGGATCATCAAAAAGAGAGAAATAGTAAGTTCGACTAACCAAGGCAAGTATGCAAGCTGTAACTCCGGTGCCACAGGAAGTTACTATAGGTTTGTCCAAAGAGATACCTACAGCATAATAGGTTATCATATAAGTAACAGCGAAAATCAGATAATTCATCATATGGTTAAAGAGGACCAGATGCAAGGATGCTAAAAGTACGAGGTTGGATGATATAGTCAAATGTACCATTACAATGAGACCTGGGACTGAACTACATCCAATTTTGTACACATGCAAATGCATTACCGCTTGTGGGATTTCACTTGGTATTATGTTGTATGCAAGTCCATCAAGCAAGGGGAAACTGTTCTTACCTTCCTGATCAAATTTTTTCTTGAGCTCTTCATCAGGCAATAGTGTCTGAGAGCCATCCAGCATCTGTATGAAATCACCAAAGTGAACCAGATATGAATACATGATAACAGAGCTTAATCAAGGAACTAGTCAACAGGGATCAATATTTTTTTAAAAAAATTAGCGTCAGAATAATTACCTTTGGTTGTATTAATGGCTTCAATAAATTGTGAGCTCTACTCATACATGATTACAGAGATTAATCCAGGAATTAATGAGTAGGTATCATCATTCAGAACCAAAGATAATCTTTATATTTTTGTTGGCAAAAAGAACCAAGAACATGTAAGGAAGCGCACACTTAGGCATTAGGTGCAATGTGGCAATGTGCAATAGGTGGCCCTAATGGGGTATGAAGATAGGGATAGCTTATTGTTCAAGCATTCTTCTACCCAGGCATGAGCAGAAGGTAGGATTCAGTTAATCCAATGTGCTCACAGTAACATTGGAAGATATGAAGAGAGCATCTATCAAACCCTTAAGGGTCGTTTGGTACAATGGTAGGATATCCCATGGTATTAGCTATCCTACCTTCTATACGGGATAGCTAATCCCACCATTTTAGTGTAAAGTTACACCAGGATTAACTAATAAATCAAACCAAACATGGGATAAAGTTAATCCCAACCAGGATTTTGTCCTTGTTTAGGGTCTTAAACATTGTTGCTGTGGTATTATTGTTAAGGGTTAAAGCTTTTAATCACTATCAACATGTGACACCTACAATATCATGTGCTGGATAATCTGGAGTACCAATATTTAAAGCCAACTTCCAAAATTAGATCAAAAGGTATCAAATGCCTCAACAAAAATCTAACCAGTTAAAATCGACATCCTGTTATATTCCTCCGCTGCAGACAATGGATTTTAGAACAGAGAAATTTTGAAAATTTACTAATAAACCTTCACCTGGGAAAAAGGAATGCACTTGCTCCCAGGTACATGACCACTTCTTATTCCTTTACGAGGCTCTGGTGCAACACCATCAAACCTGCAAAGGACCAAGCAAAAGTCAGAACATCAGAATCAATTCAGCTGCGTTTTGAATCTCTCCATTGAGTTCGTCCCACTTTAGTTGTCATGATAAGGTTTTACACAACTCTTAAAAGAAATTTAATTAGACGTGTTATTTGACCTTACATCCCTTATAAATAATTAAACTTTTATATATATACGTGCCTCCTAATTCTAGAATAACTAATGCTAAGGGCAAAGTTGAAAAAAGATAATTAATTCTCTCTTAATTATCTAAATTAACAACTATTTTGGGACAACTATTTCTAGTACACTAGACAACTAAAATGGGACGGATGAAGTACTAACAACAACAACATACCCAGTGATATCCCACAAGTGGGGTCTGGAGAGGGTAGATCGTACGCAAACCTTACCGCCACCAACAAACATTGTGGTTCATATCATTACAGAGCACAAGTGTTCATGTACAAATCTATATTAGGCTATTAGCTATGTTCTTAACACCCCATCCCACCCACCCCCACCCAAAAAAGAAGAAAAAAAAATCTATATTGGTTGCGCGAAAAATTTATCAGCACCTTGACCATGGACATGCTACAGATCTCTTCTTAAACTAATAATCCACTAGGACTTATAAATTACAAGACATGCCAAAAAGATATTACATGCCCACTATTTACTCGACATTGTTTGACAGGGTGCAGAACCAATATTACTTGCATATTGAACAAATTGTTGAGAGAAATGATCAGCTTGAAGTCCTAAATAATGTTGTAAACTAGGTTACACTTCTCCAAGTTTGTGGAACCAGAACCAATAGTATTAAAATGACCCATGCGTCATCTCATCAAAACAATATTTGGAAAAAAAATTAGTTCAGCTAGTAGTGCATCATATAGTAAGAATTAGTTCTCCCACAAACTAAAGTACCTAGCTTTGGATCTAGCATCTATATGCTGATACGTTGCCTCTTCAATGTTCTTCCAAACCTGAAAGCACAAAGATTACAGCTCCACATCAAAAAGTAGAAGCATTCACAATAAAATCATATATTTAATTGCTAACTATGGAAGTATATTAAAAGAACTACTGAAATGAAAAATTGCATTCATTTACTTCCAAAAGTAAATAATAAAACTTCAATCTGTTCAACAAATCTAGCAGAAGGATGGAAAATTTGTTAATTAAACTACCAGCCACTTATAAAATCTTTAGATCTAAGTGTTGATACAGAGATACACTAAAGAAAAAACTCCAAAATCCATGGCCCAGATTTACTTCCATACTTTGTGGTGTTTTACAACTCATTCAACGGAAGTAGACAGAGGCGGAGTCGGGACGTTAAGTTTATGCTTTCTGACTTCTGAACTAGAATATATTGTTTTGTTTACTGGGTACTGAATAAATTAATTGTACATATCAAATAAATTTTTTTAACACAAATACAAGATTTGAGCCAACACACTTGGGTTCTGCCATAACCATCACTATGGCTCCATCCCTGGAAGAAGGTGTTTTTTTACGGTGAACATGACAGTACAAAAGATCCAAGGATTAATGAGCATGCATGCAATTTGAAACACACTACATTACAATTTGTAAGTTTTGTGCATGCTCTATCAGTTTTAAATTGCACTGTGATACGAAGTTATGTGATTTGAGTGCTGGTGAAGAGAATACAAGTTAAACATCGATTTACACACCATTAGCACCAGTTCAGAGGTGTATGGTTACAAAGCTCCAGACAGAAGCAGCAGGAGAGAGCACACCAACCTGATCAAGAGACCAGACGAGATGTGGCTGAAACTTGGTCTGAAAGGTAATAGGTGCAACCTGCAAACAAGTTCCTTGTGGTAATATTAAGTTTTACATATTAGTAGCAGAATTCCAACAGCTAGAAGGAATGTGGTTATATAAAAATAAATAGAAGGACACTCTTAATTTCCTACTTAAAAAGAGTACTTGAAAAGACATTTGTAGTGTAGCATGCCCAAGCTTAAGACACCTCAATCCCTCACTCACCCCACCTCTCCAGGAAACAATAAAGCATTCATGTTGCAGAATACTCTCAATCCTCAAATAGTTCATTCTTCAGAAAAGAATAAAGCATTGAAGACAGCGGACACTGTCAAATTGTTTATTTGTTGATGCTTCACCTCATAATTAAGCCTCAAGTCACTTGAAACTCCTTTTGGCACTGTCCACTACAAACAT
>JAOTQR010000097.1:24849760-24877049 GCA_025774065.1 Solanum ossicruentum | reverse complement strand
TTATTTGTTGATGCTTCACCTCATAATTAAGCCTCAAGTCACTTGAAACTCCTTTTGGCACTGTCCACTACAAACATTGAACTGTTACCACATAATCTCTCATGTTAGACTAGCACCAATGGACCATTAGAAAATCAGTGGCCGCCCTTTTTTTTTCGGGTAATTGGATTTTCTATTGGTCAGCAAAGTATAGACGTTATGAAACTGATAGCAAGGCTACAAAACAGCTTGCATCTCCTACTAGTTTTATCAGATCAAAGGCTAGACTATAGAAACCAAAGTTAAGTTAAACATAAAGTTGCTGATCAGATATATAAATCCTAACAGTGCCCTCATACAACAATCATTTGGCATCTCCCTGGCAATCTGCTCTCTCTCTCTTTACTCCTGTTCCCAAAGATTCTGCAGTTTCTATCTGTCCATATAGGGTAAATGAATTCTGTATAATTTGCTTGAACAATTGTGCGGATTGTGATTTCCTTGGGCTTTATCAATGACTCCCTGTAGATTTTGACCCCAAGTATTGTTGGTAGGTGAAGGTTTTGGTATCCAGCGCATCAATCTTTCCCAGATACTTCCTGAAATCATACACGTAAGGAAACAAGTGCTCATTAGTCTCTTCATGTTATTGGAACAGGCTGCATTTACTGTATACATCCAATCCCCATTCATTTAGCTGGTCTGCTGTCAAATCTGCTTTGTAGATGAAGCCAAAAGATGAATCTGCCTTTCGGTCTAGCATTGTTCTGAAACATCATATTATTCCAACTCACTCTCCTTATCACCTAGCAGCTGAGTAGAATTGTCTGATAATATTTTTTTGTGCCCCTGTTTAAGACCATAGCTTTGGAGTAGTGTGTCTCTAGCTACAAGTATTTCCTAATCATCCTATGCTGGGACTTTAGTCTCATCATATCTACATCTGGTAACAAATCCTTCATAAAATTTCAGGTGATCCCAATAATCAAGTGGATAAGTGCCTCCATGTTTCAACTTTAATTGTTCTTATGTAAAGGGAGCAACTCCTCTTTTTATTTTTCAAGAAACTCATGGCTGTCCACTTGGAATTTCTCCTCATCAAGATAAAAACATATTTAAGAAAACAGTTATCTCATTAAAGTTACACAAGAAAGATTTTAAGTCTTCCTCGCAGAGACCTTTTCTTAAAACAGAGAAATCCCCAAGGGCAGTGGCCTACAATTCGAACTCAGTGATGTGCACCTCACTCACAAATCACGCTCTGTGATCGCATCAATGAACCAAAAGCCTGGGGAGTGCATTTTTTCCACAGAGATCTTGCCACCACTAAATTCTACTCCGATTGCTTCAACAGTACCATGCTCTCAGGGTTAAAGAAAGATACTTTGTCGTCGCAGTTTTCTGCTTTTAAGACATACAATTAAATGAAGCTCACAGGAAATAAGCCTTTACTTACCGCCTGTCGTTGATATACTTTCTCTATTGCTTCACTGGCAGCACTAGCTTTCAAAATTGCGTCACCAGATGCACTGGATTCGACATCATATCCAGAAGCACGCCATCTGGGCAAGCCACCATCTAGAACCCAAACTCTGTCATGTCCAAAAACTCGAAACATCCTGATTATCCATTATGTAATTCGTTAGTCAGTTTGTACAAAATGTGCATATCTGCCTTTTGCAGTATCAGTTAACTCACCACCATACACGAGCTGCACTAAAGATGCCCTTCCCATCATAGACAATAACCCCATCTTTGTTCTCAATTCCAAGAGCAGATACAGCAGCTGCAAATGCTTCTTCGGATGGCAGCATATGTGGCAACTGGTAATATTAACAGAGAAATTAAGCTTTTTATAAGATTAAAAAAGGTGTTGTGATCAATCTCAAAAGCATGTTGGACAGTTAGGTGAAACATCTCTAAGGTATAGATACTATAGAAACAGATGAGTTTAACAAGGAAAGCACGGATGCTTGGTCGAGACACTGATGCCAGAATAGATTACATTATGAAGCAAACTATTCTCAAAGGAAAAAACAAAATTTGAACAAGTCTTACATTTGTAGTACGATCGGAGATACCATCTACATCAAAGAAGAGTGCTCCAGGAATATGTGCAACCTGTTCAAATAGAAGTAGTTCCATTTAGTCATTTCATCAAGCGAGAAAAGAATAGCTCCATTTATATAGGTATCAATGAGGGCCAGCACCTGATACTCTTGAAGAGGGTTTCTCTGCTCGTTTGGCATGTACCAAGATGCATCCAATACCTTTATGCAAAGGAAAAGAAAAACAAAAATCTAAGTTCTCAAAGTATAGGAAAAGAGCTAAAAGAGAAATATTTTACCCCTAATTGACTAGATTGAAGAGCATCACCATCATAAATAAGCTTGAATCTCTGTAGGAAGGACCAACAACTAAAAAGTTGAATGATTCACCTTTATATCAGGCTCTTTGAGGTTTGCATGGAGCCAGTCAACTGAAACAACAGGTTCATTGGTGGATACAGCTTGTGTTGAGAATGTTGCCCTTGATGAAGCCAGGCAACAAGTAACAGAAGCTATCACCTTGTAAGAGAAATAGGGTGGTGCGGCTTGGGAGTAGAATGTTTTCTTCTGACAGTTATACTCCAATAGATAAATTAAGCAAATCAGAAACAAAGTCGTCAAGCAATTGACAGTAATGAATTCCGAAGAGAAAGCAATTAAGGGAACTTACATTAACGGCAGCAGAAAAGAATCGGGGCTTGGTGGAGAGTAAGAAAGTGGAAGAGTTGAGAAGGCGATGGGCAAAGAGTGTCCTGGATAATAGCCCCGACGCCATTTCAATTCACGAATTAACGAACAATTTCCTCCGCTCAAACCCTAAGCCGACTATCCAGTTGCCAGTAGTAGGGACTCCTGGCTAATCAACGATCTAGACCGCCGGCGTCCTAAAAAACTTGAGACGACGTATTCACAAATGGATCCCCATCTTTTTTCCCCTTTCAATTTGGTCACATATTTTTATCTTATTAGTACAACAAACTTTTTTTTTCCTAACAAAAGTAGTACACTCAATTCCTGAGGTGTTCGGATTGATTATGGTAAACTGTGTTTTCTCTACTTTTCTAGTCTAGTCTACTTAAAAAAGCAATTTTTCTATCGTCAAATATTTTTATGACTTAAAGTGAGCTTACTTAAAATAAATTAATTCAAATATCCATGAATTGTGTTACTACCATGTTAAAGAAATATGTATTATCAATGTTTAATCATATGCTTAATTGAGTCAATCAAATGATCCCTCAATTGTCGTTTTCTCATATCTTTAATATATTCAATTTGACAAAGAATCGAATAATGTAAGATGAACACGTTAGACTGTTAATTGGGTGGGTTAATTTTTAAATGATAAAAATAATGTGATCAAACTCAAGTATAGTTGCACAATATTGAAGATGAAATAAATTAGGTCTTTAATACTGCATATTTATAGCTTGAATTTGATATTATTTTAATCTAACTTGTTTTGATCTCACAGACATAGGTAAGTAGACATATTTAGCTTACTTTTATTATATGCTATTCACAAGAAATATACATATGTTGTGGCGAAAGTCACTATTTCATTCATATTGAAGTTAGGGTTATAAGTAGGTTTAATATTCAATCCATATTGAGCTGAGGAGTATAAGTAGGCTTAATTGTCCAATCGAAATGTTAGGATAATCATTTAATTTATCAATATGTTGAAAATTTTTTATTTTATTTCATAAAATGTTACTCACGTTGTAGCTATTGCTGATTTTGATTATCAAACAAATATATTACAAATCTTTGTAATTTTCTTTATATGGAGATGAATGACGATGTATACTTATGTGCATACATATATTTTAGATGTAACAAGTTTTTAGTATCATTATAAAAACAAAAAGACTATGCGCTAGTCGTTCTTACTACTATTATGACCAAGCAAATTGATTAAATTTGTGATATACACACACGTATATTGATGTTGTAATTGCTCTTTCTTTAGTTTTTATAGTTTTTTTTTCTCAAGAAACTAAGGAAAAGTCGAAACTAATCAAAGATAGATTCATCGATTGAATTTGTCAAATGAGAAATTAATCAAGTTATACACGGACATTGCAATTTTATTATAACTAATCAACTCATGCTATTGATATAAACCAGTATATAATTCTTAGAAATTACTCCAAAAACAGAAGAAAACAGATTTTTTCAACCCCTTCTTATTACGAAAACACATTTAAATTACACTACTTTTCCTATAGTATACAATTACACAAGTACTATTAACATAAGAATCTAGATCTTAATCTCTGAATTTATATAACACCAAAGGACTCTTAATAACTTTAAAATAGAAAAGAAAAAGAAAACGTAGAGAGTTGCCAACTCCATATTCCTCAATGTATATTAATCTCTAGCTAGCTAATGAGACTGAAGTTAAATTATTATTTTGTGCCTCAGACAATTGTCACAAATTGTATGAGGCACAACGTAAAATTTTCCTCGTTAGGGAGTATTAGGTTTAGTGCAATTGATCGTAACAATTGATTAACCGGATGTAGTAGTATAATATTGTGGCTTAGACACCCAATAGCTCATTTTCAAAGTATTTGAACCATTTTTGACATTCAAATTCTGACAAGTCTTGGCAAATTAGCTGAGACGATGCTTCATTATCCAGTTTGGAGTGATCATTTGAATTAGGAGGAGAAGAAGAAGAAGCGCACGTAACATCTAACTTATCCCAAATATCAACATCATCACATTCCAGTGGAATTTCAATTACCCCATCATGCACCTTTCTCATAGTAGTACGTGAAAGTGGCTCCTCATTGAACTGGAATATCCAATCCATATCCATGTTATTTGGACTTGAAATCTCATGAATTTGACTTAAATTGGAGAGATTTGAGGCATAGGAAGAAGTAGGAGAACAAGATTTTGTTGTTTCTTCTTTCTCGATTATCATATTGGCTTTTTCATTCTTCAATTCCCCCTCATTGATAGTATAAGCATGCGACAATACTACTGAAGTTGATGATGAAGAAGAAGGTGAATTAGCACATGAACCGTCTAATTTTGCTTCACTATGTAACGTTTTCATGAGTCGTTTCTTAAAATATGTATTCCATACATTTTTAATCTCGTTATCCGTTCTTCCAGGCAAATGAGATGCAATTTTTGACCACCTGACAATTAAATTAACAATTATTATTAAATAAGAGGATATATTATAAAGCATACTAAATAAATAAAATATTTAATGTGTTGATGGAGTAGTACTTATTTCCATAAGATTGGTGCAATTTGATAATAGTGTCCTCTTCTTGTGGGGTGAAATTTCCTCTCTTCACATCAGGTCTTAAGTAATTAATCCACCTCAAACGGCAACTCTTTCCACACCTCAATAGACCTATAAAAATCAACAAATTAGATATTTAAAATTAATCAATTTGGTCAAGATATAGTGTAAGTTTGTGGGAACTTAAATGGATTGGTCATCTTAGAGGACCATACATTTGATGACTTTGTACCAGTAATTACCTGCCTACAAATCCATCAAATATGTAAGATTTTAAGCAATCCCAACAAATAATTAAATAAAACATGACAAATTAGCAGTAAAACAAGAGGTAATTTGGTAGCTTCATAATCTTTAGCACATACTCAAAATTGCTTAACATGTGTGATCTTCTGCATGCTTTAATTATCTAAATCTACAAACGTGCATAGTTTTTTCTAGCTATTTTAGATCTAGCTCGAAATATATATTATTTTTGATGTGGGACTTTGTTCATGCAACACGAAGAAATCAATGAAAAGGAATGAGAATTAAGTACCAGCTTGTTTAGGTAGTGCTCGCCAATTTTTGTGACCGTGCTTCTGAATGAAAGTGATGAGGCTGAGATCTTCTTCACAACTCCATGGTCCCTTCTTCACCTTACTCTTATCACAGCATGGTGCTCTTCCTTTTCCCATCGATAAATAATATGAATACTATATAATATAAGTATTAATTTAAGATGTCTGTTTGTCCACACATATATGCTGCTTTCTTCTTCACTAATTCTCCTCTATTTATACACAACCGCAACATCACATCATTATATATGTTTAGTTGGGGTGGGGACGTATATATCTAAGACCTACAAGGAATTTTTATTTTCGATGAAAGACTTGCAAGGAATTGAACATATGTATGTATGGTATTTTACTATTTTCTATGTGACAAAGTAGGTAACAATTTACTTTCAAGTCAAACTAGCTACTTCAATAATATACGTAAAAGAATATTAAATAGGACCACAACAAATAATAAATATAGATACTCACTAAATAAATTAAAGATTTTTATACATATACGATTTTCTTATTAACTATGTGTCGTCCCATTTGCGATACATAATTTTGCCATGAACAGAAAGATGCAAGGTACTTAATAATCGTATAACAACATAGGTTTGGTAGCTAGTTAGAAATAATAATATGCGAAGATGTATTATGTTAATTCTCTCGTAATTAACCTAAACATATATTAGTTATGTTGATTTCTAAGTTGTAAACCAAACACTGTATTAGATCATGCTAAATTAATGCGTGCATGTATATGTGATAATTACTTTGAAATCCATAACATGATGCAAAAAGAACACGTCATATTATGTACAGTACTTGTTAAGGATAAGTCTTTGTTACCTTACCTACCATTAGAATTTAAGTACACAACAATTATGATAAATAAATACTATAATTTCAGCACATCAAGACTTTGAAGATCACACTTAATTAGTTTGGTAGGATTTCCCAATGCACATATTGACAGATGCTAGCTACCTATTCCAGTTAACAGTTGAGTAGAATTTTTAACAACTTCTATCCTTTTCCGTTTAAACAAAAATCAAATTATAGGAGGACATATATCGTATTATTTTGTTGAGACATGCATTTCTACGAGTATTATTAGGAAGAAGAAGCATGTTGCATTCCCTTACATTTATATAATTATTTGAAACTTAATTTTTATATATTATATGCTAATACTTGGGAGATAAATATATTATACTAGGAGTATTAGAGTAGGGCTGATTACATCAATTAGCTTATGAAATATGTAAGGATAATACATACTCAATCTTTTAATTGTGAAATAAATTTAATATTGAGTGTGTGTAAGCGGTTTAGGTCACCAGCTTGCTGACATGGAGATTAATTAAATCGATTACGTACCATGCTCAACTAATTGTGTAACTAGTGAAGTACCACTAGTGATAGAGCCCGGATATTAAGGGGATAAAACATAATCTAGCCAGAAAATTCGATATTTATTATATATATATATATAATATAATTCAAATGAACCGTAGCGGTGGCTCAATCCGTCACAAATTTTAATACGAAAACTTAGAAAGCGTAATGATTTAATATAATTTTTCAGTAACCACCATTTGTTGAGATGAAAGTCATGAGTTGTCATTTAATGCATTTATTAGTTTTGGCAACCTAAAAGTATTGAAAACTTGTCACCAGGGTTAGTCATCTTCTGATATGCAAAGCATTTGACCTTTTTTCGTCTTACCAAGTCTCATAATAAGATTCTGAAAAATAATGTAAAATAGTTGTTTAAAAATATAAACATACTACGATCTATGGCAAGTATGACGAGTGCATTATGCAAGTGTGTCACAAAATAAAGCAGCAAAGTGCCATGCTACCAGCCTCAATATTTTGCACAGTGAATCTGTGTAATTTTAGTTAGGTGGGCATTTGACAAAAGGAACATACACGCATCAACCTTCTGCTGCCCCCTAAGTTGCTAACTATATTTTATTCTTTCTTCAGATAACAAGGTTATTCTACATATTCTTAATTTCAATTATAAATCTTATCCGTCCAAAATCATGTCAACTGTTTTCTTCAACTGGGTGTATTTTATTTTTTCAAATGCCTTCCGTATGTATGAAACGTCAATCTCATCTCTATATCATTTGCCCATTATAGGCCTACTTTGAGTATTTACACCAAGTCATGTATATTTAAAAGATATAATGAAGTGAGAATACCATAATTAAATGCTAAATGTGTCTAGGTATGCAATGATGAAATTGTGTGCGCGGCAATAGTAGATATATCCAATGTATAATGTGGTTATCGTATAATATTGACTAATGGGATGTGCCACCACCTTCGTTGGACAGTCACTGTAGGTAGGCAGGATGATGATAGAGCACCAAACACTTGTCAATATTCACTTGTTTCTTCTTCTTACTACTTTTTTATTGGGTTCACACTGCCAAAATTAGAAAACTCGTGCCAAATCCCATGTTTGAGTTTTTCTTATTAATGAAAGAGAAAGGCCAGTCCATTTCAAGGAGGAGACTATTCCATTCTCTCAACCAACCAGGATAGCAACCGGGACAGCTCTTGATTCAAAGCCCTTTGTTTCTACACATAAGAGACATAAATTTCTTCAGCCAGTTTCAAAATGAAATATATCGCAGAAGCCCATCCTCTACTATCATATCAAACCGAGCAATGGGACTCATTCTACAAGATCAACGACATGGCTCACTTATTGCCTCTTGGGGACTCAGCATCTAAACACTTGATGCAACAAGTGCCACGTCAGCTATCAATAAGACAATAACAAAGCAACAACCATTCCACGTATATAACGCAAAACCAATCTCAGCTTTAATCAAGTTTTCACGTTTTATCCAAAAATTACAAATAAAAGGTTTAAAAAAAACTAAAGGGAACTGTCATGATAAATGTATGGATAATGGTTCCACATTTTAAACCAAATTTGGTGCAATCTAAAGACTACCACCCCTCAATGCAAGAACTAGATGAAGAACAGAACCACCTTCAATATTGTAATCCTTAGCTGTTTTGTCATCCGCTAGCTGCTTTCCAGCATAAATAAGCCTGCAACAAACCACAACTTCGAATTGCTAAACAGGATAACCAATATCCCTAGTACTATATAAAGAAGTTGGTAAGAAAACAATGACAACAAAAAGAACCAGTATGGCTAGCAGACAGTTAAATTAAGAGGCTAGCATGGACATGTTACATCGAATAACATTTAGATTGAACTACAGAGAGTTATTGGCTTTTTGCGCATATAAAAGATAACTAAGATACCAAATCTGGTGGAAATCTCAAAGAATCAAAAAAAGAAACCAGTAAAACAATCCCTCCGATTTCTATAAACCAAGAATATAATATTTCCCAGACCATAAAGTACTAGATAATGATAAGTTTTAAAAAAGTTGCTCAAGATATAATTCATGATAGTTTTCTGGCTATCATTGTTTTTGGTGAATGACGGTGTGATGAAAATTAGCCTGTTTGAACATGGCTAAACAGGATAACCAATATCCCTAGCATTTAAAATGCAGTCCAGGCCTTAACAACAAAGAACTGCATTTAGTGATTAATGCTATCCTGTATTCTTATCAACTGAAATGAGTATCTGGAGCTATATTTCTGGGAAACAGGTACATTACTTCAAGTAGCAGATGGAGCATAGCAACAACTATCCTTATAGGGATGCTAGAGATACCATAGAAAAGACTTCACCCTCAGAAAGAACTCTAATAACAGGCACACAGTATCATACAAACACCAAATACTTTTTGTTTTTGGCCATGAGTTTAAGAGGAGCAAATGTACACCCAAAACAACAAATCTATAGTGAAAAAAAAAAAGAAACGAACCTTTGCTGCACAGGAGGTATTCCTTCTTTCTCTTCAACCCGTTCCTTAATTCGATCAATGGTGTCTGTGGGTTCAATATCAATCTCAATTTCCTTTCCAGTGAGAGTCTTCACCTTAATCATAGTTCCTCCCCTGAGCCTCAAAACCAGGTGAAGTGTTGATTCTTTCTGGATGTTGTAATCTGCCAGAGTTCGACCATCTTCCAACTGTTTTCCAGCAAAAATTAGTCTCTGCTGGTCAGGAGGTATCCCTTCTTTGTCCTGGTAAGCAACAAAGCCAGCAACTCATCAGCTAATAGTACAAGACTTAGTGCCAGAGGCAAGCATTAAGAGCAGAAAATAACGAACGATATACAGGACAAATTCATAAGCACATGGGAGGAGGGGGAGGGTGACTAGGAGAAGAGGACGTCTAAGGCAATTATTTCTATTTTTCTTTTGTCAGTCTGAGCCTAAGCCAACAGCTCGCCATCACTATATGTATCAAATCTCCAAAAGGAGTCTACAATTCCCCCAGAACAAAGACACTTCCCAACTGGATTAAATGTCCAGTATTCTGTTCCGTACTCCAAGTGGAACTTTTTAGGGTACATTTTTATCCTCATTAGAATTGTATTGATCACTAAACTATGTCTGCAGAAGAAAAGCTAAATGAAATTACCAACGGCCCATGCCCTGGTGTACGATTGAAACTCCATGGATTATGGGGGCCCTCTACCTAAAGCCTGGGGGAAGTTATAATGTCTTTATTGGCAAGTATAACTGTGTTTTGTGCTATTTTGGTAAGGATTAAGGCATGTATAGTTTATCTGGGACCATTGGACGTGCGCGCCAATTTCAAAAAAAATTCATGTCTTCTTGTCCAAATACAATGTCAATGGTCATTCTCATGCTACCAAACATAAATAAGAACACATGAGAAATCAGTAATCTTCACAAAATGCACATCTAGTGCACTGCCATTCAATGGAAAAATTAAAAAGCAGAAGACAGGGGAAAAAGAACCTCAAAAAAAAGGGGGAAGAGGACCCTATATTTTGTGCAGGTAGGAGATAAAACTAATAAGTATCACAAGATTTGTGAGCATGAAAGTATTTAAGCTTACTTACACTTTGTTTGGATCATTGTTATGTATTGTTGATAAAGTAACGTATTGAATTGTATTGTGTTGTATATCTTACTATATTGCTTTAACGAGTACAACTTTTGGATAGATTATATCGTACACCGCCATTACACAATGTGACACATCATAGACGTACAAGAAATTGTAGGATACAAAGTAGAACTACTATGAAAAGGTAGGGCAAGTGATAAAATAGAATTATTTAATAAGTAAAGGCAAAATGAGAAGAAAATACTAGCGCAACTACGCCAAATCAGCCGTTACACAAAAATGGATCCTTTTGTCATTACCTAGCGATAGATTTAAATCATACACTAAAATAGAATTTAAGTAACAATCAAAACAAACACTATATCTGATTAACAATATAATACAAAGGGTAAGAAGTAAGAACCATCCAAACAAGGTGTTAGATACCAAAATCAAAAAGGAAAAGAGCAGTAAAAGACCAAAATTAGCGGCATCATCAAGAAAGCAAAAGCTGCTTATATGCTGGTGACTTTCCACTGTCCCTGTGTGTAATCTTATCCATTCTTCTTATTGTACGTATCAATTTTCCACATAGACAATGTGATACCGACCCACCTCCCAAGACATACTTCAGAAGAAAGGATAAGAAGTTGAAGTGTATTGGATAAACACAATTTCTGCAGCAGTTGCTGAGCAACTGCTCCCTTAATTTGCTCCACCAGTTGTTATTCCAAGTTTGTATTTTATGGTTCAAGTCTTATCTTATTATGTTCTATATAAATATGTAACTAGGATTATTTATTTGGATATGTAATTCAGGATTTAAACTGATTGTATTGTGAAGTCTTGTCCTTTCCATACAAAGAACATTACTGGTATAATTGTGTTTAAGATTCATGCACAAATTATTGCCAGTAAAATTATCTTCTTTTCAGTTCTCTGCTTGTGGTTACTATCACAACACCTTAGCTGAATTCAATGCCAATTCCTGTTACTCCTTACAATGGAAATTTTTGAAGTTTGACATGAATATGCGAGAAAAGAAAAAAGTTTCACAAGCTGCGTAGGTCAAAATTAATGAAAAAGTTTGAAAGAGAGAACCAGAGGGGATCAAATAGAAATCCATCCCGAGGATTCAAGGTGCAAAAGTAGGACTGGCCTTGGTATTTCTCCGTTTTATTTATTAACCTAAGGAGCAGGCATAACCCTAAATCGCAAACAGTAGAGGCTGATTTGACGGAAAATGAACCTGAATTTTGGTCTTGACATTGTCGATGGTGTCGCTGCTCTCAACTTCCAGGGTAATCGTCTTCCCGGTCAGGGTTTTCACGAAGATCTGCATGATTGATTTCTGCTTCACAAACAAAGTTAAAGAGTTTATTTAACGCTATAAATACGCTAATCCAATCTCTTTAGGGACTATTTTCGTCAATCGCCCCAAAGTAAATGGACTCACACACACATACCCAAAAAAAAAAAAAAACTATAAGCCTCGAAAAGAAATTTAATTGCAAGGACGCAGAGAAGAAAAGGTCTAAAGAATAAAAATCCACTCTTCCACTATCTTATATTTGTTTTTTGTCACCTTTTCTTCTGCGGCACCACAAATTAATACGGATAATATATGGAAAAAATGCCTAAATCTCATGCAACTCTAATTTTTTAAATGTTGAGACATATTTTCCTTTTACATTACAGAGCAAAAAGAGAAGGAAAATCGGGTACATTAAGGAAAAGCTTAGAGTATGTATGATGGCAGACACTTCATTCATTGAAGCATGTCTCGCAATCTTCATTTGAATCCTACAAATAAAATTATAATATTTAATAAAAAATAATTTAAAAAATAAATTCTAATTAGTCGATCTCAAAATAATCAAATATAGAATACTTTTAATTGATTTAAGGAATCAAGTTCATTAGTTGCCGAAGACTGACGGTGTCAATTTTTGTGATGCGACAAATAAGTTTTATTGTGGAAAAATCGAATTAAAAAGGAAAAACAAAGAAAGAAAAGGAAATTATCCCTTTTTCACTTTGAAATTAAAAAAATCTCGTCTTTGGGACGAAAGCCCATTAAGCGCAGCAAACCCACATTTTCCTTTCCTTTTCTTCTAACTTAAGCCCAATTAATATAGAGAAGTAAAAGTTCGGTTTGATCTGGGGGGTGAATTTTGATTAATCAAATTTTAACCACAAAAACTTACTCATATCAAACTTATATCAAATGCGCTAACTTTATCATGATTAAAAAAATTTACAAAAGTAAAGAGTATATATTAATCGACCATGATAAAGAGAGATCTGAATATGCAAATATAAGACATATTTATTAGTTTGATGTAAATATTTAATGTTGGCAAACTTTTCCATCAAACATTTGGACACCAATGGAAAAAAGACTAAGAAAAAGAAGTTGGACCTAAACTTCCTTAAAGATCGAACTACTAATAGATTTTTTTTTATCTTTATGAAAAATTGATCATCATTTTAAATAAGCATTGGGTAAATTTACTTTTGTGCATCGGGTATCATCATGGCAAGCTCGACATTGACAGGGAAATTGATTCCTAGTCTTCCTCGTGGAATATCACCAAATCGCATACCATTTGACCTAAACAATGAAGAAAGGAAAACGAAACAGTCACGACACAATAGACCGTTCATTTTTTTATAAAAGACATGGGGTTGAGGCTATTAGGAAGTCTGATTACAAAGTAATCCCATATTAAATGATCTAAACTTACAATTTGAAACATATTTTATCAAAAAATTACAGTACACAGGTTAAAAAAAGGCCCTAACTTGAAGCAGTAACAAAATATGTAGTGGCCCCCTAATGATTGAACAATTCAATAGACACAAAAATACATGTTCAAGTAGCAATATAAAATTGATGGAGTATATGACAGGCTTTCAAAAAGGGAATAGAATAGTTTCTTCTTCAAAGTGAATGGTAGTGGGAAAATTCAGAATACATGAATTGAATCATAAATGCAGCAATTAATATGATCCATTTGATGCAATTAATTGATCCGTAGAGGTAATGGGAGAACAAAGTTTTTGTACCAAAAATTAGCTCTCACCATTCAATTTGTTGATTTATTCGGACAACACAAGGAAGGTGAAGCTGCATTATGCAACTCTTCACTCTCCGGATAAACTATTCAACATTACTCCTTCCGTCCCATTTTAATTATCATGTATATTAAAAATAGTTGTTAATTTGACTAATAAAGAGAAAATTAATTATTTTTTTCGACTTTATGCTTAACATTAATTATTCTACAATACGAGACACATATATAAATAAAAATTTGATTATTTAATAAGGGGTATACTGGTTAAACAACACTTCTAAATAAATTTTTCTTAAGTATTATGTTAAACCTTATCATGATAAATAAAATGAGACGGAGGAAGTGTTAGGAATAATAGATCTATAAATTGAAGAAGAAGGATTGAAGAAGAACAGTAACTCTGTTCTTTAGAGAGAAGGCGGAGAGAAATCAGGTAGAGAGAGAGAGTTTTTTGTTTCGTGGTAAACTCCAAAATTAATTGGGTAACCTCCACGGCGGCAACAGGGTATATATATTAATGATATCCGGATATTTACAATTACACAGAATACACATATACGCGGAGAATGAACCGCGACAGCTGCTAAATATATTATCAGGCTCTATTACCTAACAGGAAGTATTTAATACTTGCAATTTACTATTTATTCCCTACAATGTTCAAAATACTTGAATTGTTTAAACTTCAAGATAAATGTTTGAAACATTTTACATGTTTGCAATTTAATTTGTGGAAATTTTATATTTTCTAGGAAATAAATTATAATACATATTTATGACTTTACAAAAGACAAATAAAATATAATTTAAATTTTATTTTTAAATATTTTTCTCAATATATTCGCAAATAAAATTATAGTGAAACGAAAGAAGTACTAATTTATGTTGAATTACTAAAGCAAACAAATACCACAAAAGAACTTTGAAAAGTATGTGCTTATATTTTGAAAAAGTATTCATATTCAAGAATGTGGACCAGTGACCGAGGAAAATAAAATGGAAAACTTTTAAATGCCAAATTTCAAATTCACGTTGAAGAAATTTTAGTGAAATTTACTTTTATAAAATGTCATCGGACACAAGCACATATATATATATATATATATTTTCACCAATAAACGTGCTGATGTAAAAAGGACTTGCAGACACACCGACGATCCTTTTTAAAGTGTTGAACTTTCTTAATGTACATTTTTTTGTCATCTTTTTCAATAGTAAATTTGCGACCTCTGCCTATTAATAAATCTATTTACTACTTTGTCTCGTTTTAATTGTTTGCAGCTCCTTTTCATGCTTTTGTTATGTGTATGTGTTAGTCGTTCTTCATATCGATAATTATAAATTTAGAGACGACTTAGTTCACATACTAAGTTACTCCAATAAATTTGTGCTTATTTTTTTCGTCCAACAATAAATTATTTACTATTAATTTAACATAACAATTAAAAAAAGTAAATAATAAGAGTAGTTTATCAAATCGTTATTTGAATATAATAAATATAATATCCTAACGAATGTAATAAAAAAATAATTATAACGAATGTTATAAAAAAATAATTATAAATAATAATAACTTTTAATTTTATAAAATAAATAAATACTCACTATTGAACATCTATTTTAGCGTACAGAAGTAGCGGTAGCATTTCCTACTATGTAAACTGGAACGTCCACATTAATGAAAAAGTACCACATTAAATATTTAAAGAGGGAAAAAGTCAAAATTGCAAAATATTGGAAGCGTGAAATTAGTTGGATTTAAAATACTCTAAAATTAGTAGGGCTGTAGCTAACAGTAGCCATGGTGCAACATCCGTGCATACAAAGAGAGTCACATGTTTCTTCATTATAATTGAGGGGATATTTAACAGGTTAAAAATGCATTCATGATCGTATGATAAATTTATATTACTAGTATAAGTTGCCGGTAAATATTTATAAAAACTTAAAAAATTATATGTATATATATTTTGGACAATAGCTATTGAATTCATGTAAAGTCCTAACCAAGAGATTTAGTTAAAACAGTATCGTTAAGGGACGATAGAAGTATATGATTGTCAAAAAGAAAAGAGAAAAAGAAAAGTGAGAAGAGTCAATTTAATAAAAAATAATTCTTATGATTTATTACTTCTTAATCACCGTGTCAAGTTAACAAGAGACAAGCAAAGCGGATAAAGGGAGTACAATGGAGTAAGTCAATGCCACACTCAAAAAAGTCAGAGTATTGAAGCAATTGCTACCCATGATCATCCACGTTTGTCTTTTGAACTTGATCAAAATTAAGAAACTAATTTAACACAAATTTAAAGGCTTGTCGATTTAGTTGAGACGTGGGTTCACCTTGCAGTCCTGGTTTAATTGAATTTTGATTAGTTTTGTGTATTGATAAATTAGTATGAATTGATGATATCGTACTTAATCATTTTAATTGCGATAAATGTAGATCTAGATTATTTATAACGGATGTGATTATACATTAAAAAATAAAGAAAGGAAAAGTTGTACTATTGAAATGAGTCATTAGTATTTAAAAGATATAGATTGTAATTAATGAAGGGAGAAAAGGTGTTAAGGAAGAAAAATGTTTGCAATAAATAAAAGCATAGGTGGTGGGAGGAGTCCCATTTTCGCATTAATTGCCTCCATTACTGACGGTGACGGCCCTTTCCCTCCCTTCCAAAGAGCATTTATTACTAATCCACATAATGCCAATCAGCCATTATTGATTTTTTTTCATCTTTCAAATTTTATTCATTTTATCATATTATTCATTCATCACTCGTTTATAAAAGCCCCTTTTCCATCTCCACATTTCTTGTACGTCCCTTCCTCGACCGATCGATGGCGGCTGAAGTTAGCTCTGTGCTTAGGATTATGAACGCTGCTGCCCTGAATGATTCATCTTCATCCACGGCTTTAATCACCAGGGACTTGCTCGGAGGTTGCCGCTCCCTTGATTCTAAGGAATTGGACCTCGATTTGCAGGTGCCTTCTGGATGGGAAAAGCGCCTCGACCTCAAGGTACCAACAAACCCTACCTCTGTTTTTTCCTTTTGCTGATTTTCCCCTGTTTGTTTTACTTTCCGTATTACTGTAATCGGATAGCTTTGTTTTAAGGCTGATCATCATCCTGTTATGGATCCCCTTGCTGCTGTTATACTACTCTATATCTCACATGGTTGCAGTATTAATTATTTCTTATGCAACAGACACATGATCAGCCTTTTTTTGTTGTCTGCGAATAAGGACTTGGTTACCCTGTAACTTTTGACAGATGTGAAAGTTAATCATATCATTCACTATGATTACTTGTATGGAAATATGAGTTGTATTTTCAAGTTGCTTTGTAATATGGCAATGATTTTGCATTCTAACTTAAAAACATATTGTTCATTTGCACAACAGTCGGGAAAAGTATATCTACAGAGGTGCAATTCATCCTCCACGGCTTTGGAACAGAAGCAACAAACAGTTGGAAAGCTTCAAGACCTTAATTTCCCTCCAACATCAAAGCAACCCCTCAATCTATTTGATGAGCCAAACTTAGACCTAAAGTTGCTTCCTTCATCATCCTCTTCGCCATCTTCATCGAGTTATCACAGTGTATGCACCCTTGAAAAAGTGAAATCTGCTCTGGAAAGGGCAGAGAAGGAAACAAGCCGGAAGCGTTCCATGTCAATATCATCATCTCCAAGATCCAATTCCTCATCCTCAATCAAGGATACAGAGATCAATCAAGAGAACACATCCACTTCTTTCGCTGCTGGCTGTCCTAGTTGCCTGCTTTATGTGCTGATATCGAAGAATGACCCCAAATGCCCACGTTGCCATACCAATGTTCCATTACCCGTACCAGTGAAGAAGCCTCGGATTGATCTCAACATATCCATATAAGATTGAAGAGCCAAGAAATCATTTTGAATTTTTTCTTTTTTTTTTTTTTGTAAAGATAAAAGATATAATCTTGTAAGTTATAGAATGGTATATACATGTTTCAACTGTTCCTTCTTGGCAGAGTACCATATGAATTCACCAGATCCTTTTAGCTTCGGCATATCTGCCTGGAGATAAATGCATGCATCCTCAATATCAAGTCTTTTTGCAATATGCATGTATACTGGATACGTATCTCAAGCTGATGATGCTATTGTGAATGTTATTCAGGCATGGTAATAACAAAGTTTCTGGTGACAGGACAGTCTCTTTTTCTTTTCACCCCACCCTCTGCAATCTTCGGATTGAAAGTGATAATGCTTACCATTCAAACAATTCCCTCGTCGATGACACAGAGGACAGTCAAGTCATGAATTGGTTGATGTTTGTTGTTGAATACCTTTTATTGTTTGTGTGACAATGTCGCCGTTTGGTTCGATTATGAGAAACAGGGTTGTCACACATCTAAAGAGCTTTCATTTCTTAACAAGTTTGATTAACTAAGATTAATTTTAAATATATACAATAAACTAATTAATTTATGATAACATAGCTGTGTTTTATTTATATAATATAAAAAACTGCCAAAAATCGTAAGAAATAAATCGTTAACTATAAAATATAACTTATATAAAAAGTATGCACTGACTATATATTATGTATTACTTATACATGAGATATACATTGAATATACACTATGATACATTCAAAATTGAATATAACTCGACTTTACATGGTATAATTATTGATTAGATATGCCTAAAATGGTCATTTAATTATTTTGGTAATATGACAGGTATATTTTTTTTTCCTTATATTTTGCTTAAACACAAGCAAGTTAAATTATAGAGGTTGGTCCTGCGTGGAGTAGTAAGCAGAGCGGTTGAGTATTAGACTTACCAAATTGTTGCGCTGGTAGTTAATGAGAATTGTGGGTTATAAAAATGAACAAGTTTCTGTCATTAAATCTACCAAGCATTAAAAGTGGACCCTTTGCCTCAAATTTTTATTTGAAAAAATGCAATTCATAATGTAGATCAATTTATTCTTACAGCCAACATGAATCCAACATACCTGTTGTTTGTAATAAGTGCTAGCACGGTAAACATTTAGTACTTGTTATTTTTCATTGTTAGCAATAGGATTGGATAAGTTGGATTAATATTGAAAGAGCTTTATTGTTGACTTAAATAAGTAGTCCTATTTTACTTTTAATTTATTGAACCAACAGATTTTATAGTCAATAGGTTAATGAATGATACTTAGGAAGAGCCAAACTCCTATTCCTTCACTTTATTTGAATGTGGCTTTCAATTTCAATGACTTCCTTAATTGTTCAAAGAAAAAAATGTGAATATGCAAGCAAAACATAGATGATTTGGAGTGGAAAGAAAGGTAAAGCATAAATGGAGTAATTAAAGAGTAGATGAAACATAAATGGAGTTGCCTGCATGTATATAATAAAAGCCATCTGCTTCAAAAATTAAATGGTGGGTGATGACTTAATTGCAACTAATTAATTGCCATATTTACTATTCTTTTTCAATTTTGCACCTAACTTACATTAAATAATCTTACGTCTTTTTAAAACCTCACACCTACCCTCTACCTTCTTTTTTGATTCATAATTTTCACATTTTATTTTTCTACTTGGTGCATTTATTGATTTGCCAAATCAAAATTTCATCTCAGTCAAAATTTCTGCATTTATTATAATGGAGTAAATCCTAATGAATCTCTTTGACTAAACGAGTTATAATAAGAATACTACTCCTTCACTTTTGATGAAGAATCCTATAATCTCATCATCACCTTATTTTAATACTTATACATTAACTAGTCCTACCATTTTTTATTTTATATGTGAGGATTGCACCAAATAAATAAATGACTGGACAAAATAAGAATTGCAAATTACGCTTTTCAAAAAAGTCAATTTCACTATTTTTTTAAAAGTTAAATTAATTAAATATTTTTAAAATGAAAATTATAAGAAAAAAATATTATTGATTGTAATGTTTTCTTCATATCAATATAATGAAAAAAATTGATCTTAATTAAAATATTAATTAAATTTATTATAATTTAACTCTAATAATTAAAATGGGATTGAGGAAGTATAAAATAAGTTAAAAATGCACTCCCTCTCTCCCATTGTTAGTTTGAAATTGTCCATAATAGAAGTCATCTATTCATAGTTACGTGTCAAATTTTCTTCTCTTAAATGCTATAACGTCAGTCAAAGAACATTTATGAGGGGAATTAAATGCCACACTTTTTTTTCCCCTTTGTTGATTATAATGTCTAAGTTATCCTTTCATTATTTTAAATTTTAAAAATTTGTCTTTAAATAGCATCAACTCTTTTGATAATCATCTATATATAAACCTCTTAAACCATTCAAATTATATCCCGTAGTTTACTTCTAATTATTCACTATTTTTTTCATTATTTTAATATATTAAAAACTAATTTGTTTTAATATTTTGTTCTTAGTATTAACTATTTATTTTCTAAACTATTTTTAAAAAATAGTACTACTTAATATTTCTATTATAATATAAAATATTTATATTCATCATAGTAAAATCTAAAATAGTTGAATACTGATCCCTATAACATTAAATGCATACAACTATTCATGAAAAATGCACGAACGTCCATCATTCAATCCCATCCTTAACCATCCACATTCTAATTGCTTATTCAAGATTTTTAAGTCACTTATAGCACAATACTTCCTCAATTTTAATTTGTTTAAGTTTTTTATTTTTAAATTAAATATTTTTTAATATTATGATCTTAAACATATTAGTAAAAAGTTAAAATTTAAAAAATGCAGTTGCAAACAAGTGAAAAAATTATTCTTTTCAAAATAAATCAAATAAATTGAAACAAAATCACACAGACGATGGGACCCTATATAATCAGCTGAACATCATTTACTAAAAAAAATTATACCTTGTGTCAATTTTATATTTTTGCGTGCACACACACAGCGACTATGGTAATTAAATTGCAAGTCACATGAACCTGTTATCTCTCCATAAAATTAGATATTTTACATATATACTTTTTACAATTATTATAATATTATATATTTATATTCATGCAAAAGAAGACTAAATGATGCACTTGATTGAATTACTTATACAACTTGAGATCAATTCCCACAGAATTATTTTTTCCCTTCCTTTTTTTTAATAATATACACATATTTTAAAAATTCTAAATTTGCTTGTATATATTGAATATCTATGACGAAATTTCTGTTTGGTGATTGCATGCAGACGCAATACTAGTTTGCTAGAACATTAGGTACGTACGATCTTAATAATTAAAACTAGCCATGGGTAATTTAGTGACAAATTTAAAATTCATATATTTTAAAGGAAAATTTTTTTTTTGGCTCAAAAAATTTGATCCAAATTTAGCTAAAATGATTAATAAATATGTTCATATTATAAACTAGTTTGTATTTGGACATTTTTACTCTTTATCTTAAAAATTAAATATATATTCTTCACTTATATTTTTAAAATATTGAAAATGATAGATGATTAATTATTTAATGATTTTATAGTCAAATATTGGAAAAAGAATTATAAAGTTTATTATTTTTTTTCAAAAATAAATAATGTGTGCAACATATTTGGCTAATAATTTATTGACAGGGGTATATAAATATGCGTATATTTTTTCTTGTTTAATTTGTTACGAGTTTGTTTAGTGTTAGAATTGAATGGTAACTTTTGAAAATAACAAGCATTTTAATATGAAAGAGAAATGTTAATATTGTCATACCTTTTGGGACAAATTTTTTGGGTCCTTTAGCATTGTCCTATTTTAAATTGAAGAACTTTCATAAAGCTGAAATTTAATAGGCTAAAATAGCTACAGTTTAACTAATTATATTTTATAACTATAATCATGACTTATTATTTGTATATATTGGCTAAATGAAATCATTTATACAAAATTCTATATGGAAACAATTAATGAAAGGCTATAAATTCAATTATGTTAAATGAAAAACAATCCCTTAATTTATGGTGATTGTATTTTATTAGAATTCCTTGTCTAAAATGACTTTCTCAAAACATTTAATTTATATCTACAACAATTAATTTATGATTCTTGTTTTATATATAGCTATTGTAATCTATGATTTATCAAAAGTCACTTAAAATAATTTATTTTAATTCCTGTAAAAGTACATAAAAATGTGTAACAAATTTATTTAATTTTATTTTTGTCGGTACATATTAACTTATATAACTAAGAATACACAAAAATTGAGAAATCATTAATATGTATAAAAACAATTATATATATCAAAGTTATAGATAATTTTTTATATTCATTTACAAAGTTAGAGGATATAATTACTTAAATTATACAAAAATAATTAAATGTATACGACTAATGAAATTATATATATAAAAAAACATAAGTTGTATATATTTTTTATTTTATAAATAACGGTATATCGATGGTCTAATTATAGGTTGCATAAATTTGTTTGTATAAATTAGAGGATCCAATTACTTAAATTATACAAATAATTAAATGCATACAACTAATGAAATTATATAAAAAAACATAAGTTGTATATACTTTTTAATTTATGAATAATTATACATGTATTGGTCTAATTATAGATTGCATACTTTTATTTGTATTTATATTTATGAATATTTCTATCTTTTTCAACAATTAATGTGTGTATATAGCATGCATTATATTGACATTTATATATCACTGCATATGAGGGGTATTTTGAGGAAATTCAACTCCCTATATATAAAAAGTTGAACAAAATAACTTAACAAGCTTGTATAACCAAGAATATATAAAATTTGAGAAATCATTAACAGGTATAAAAACAATTATATAAACAACGATTATAGATAATTTTGTATTTATATATACAAAGTTTAAAAAAATATAAATTATTGCATACAACAAATAATTAAATATATACAACTAATGAAATTATACAAAAAAATAAACATAAATTGTATTTTATTTTAGTACAAATGAAGTCTCATGTACATCTATACCGATAAACTAATGCATATACAAGCAAATCTACTATTATGATATACAAGTTCAAAGAATTGGAGAATCTACAATAAAAATTGAATTATACAAAGTACCTCCTCTTTTTTTTCCCTTTTTTTTTGCTTGTTGTAAATTCGATTTTTACGTGATTTGTTGTAATTTAATGGTGCTAGTGTAGAACTTATATCGAACTTCTTCACTTAACTAATTTTTCGCAATGACTTGAGATTCCACAACGAAACTTGCGCTTTCTCCGAAATCTTGAGTTAAACCCAAAAAAAATGGAGGAAGATAAGTTTTTATTGTATACAAATGTATACCTCTAGTAACTCTCTTTGATGAAGATGGTTCATTCATGGTTTTGATTACACTGAAACAATCAAAGATTATGATTGAAAATATTAAATAATGAGAACAAATGAAAAAAATAATACAAATCATAAAGAAACTTACGAAAAATATATAAAAAAACTAATATAAATTACCTTGATTTGGGTATAAAGGTTTAGGAGAAAGAATCATAAAATTTTAAAATTTGAATGTTGATTTTGTTGAGAGATTTCAGGGAATCTGAAAGATTTTTAGAAATATATTATAAGTAAGATGAAAAGAATGATTTTGATTTGTATAAAAGAGGAAAAAAAAGATTTGCAGATGTGTATACCAATAAAAAATGTGGGGCCCAATTAATAACTATTTTATTTTAAATTATAACCATTATTTGTAATTAAATCAAACAGTTATTGTATATCATAATTAACTATTGGATGTTAGCTTAGTTACGTAATTTCATTCCGTTTAAATGTTTGTATACTGATTTTTAAAGCATTTTGTCAATATCATGCAGTTAGATATAAGTGTATCTAGGTAGAAATTTGTTGGAATCATTTTTCAATTGTTGGTGAGATATATATGTAACCAAAAGTTAATTTTGGTGTTGAAATAATGTAAATACTAAGGAATCCATCCAAAAAGGTTACGCATTGGAATAATTGGGAAATTTGAATTGAAGAAATAAAAAGGATTGAAAAGGTTGTTTACCTAAGCCCTTTAATTAGTGGAAGTATATATACATATCTGATGACTTCGATTGCTTCAAGGTGATTATTATGGCAATTAATACTGCATTTATTTTTTACCTAACTTTAAATTAATTATTACGACTATACTCGAACTTACATTAAATGAATTTATTGATGTGTTGTTTCTATTCAATTGAAGTAGCTCACCCACTCCCCTTCCACGAAAATGCCCTTCAAAATAAAATTAATTCTTTGACTACAATTATTCATATGTACTTAGATATTTGGATTCATTATTTCAATGTAATAAAATGATACATAAATATGTTACTTGCAATATTAAAATCAAATGGTTGAAATGCACAAGTGTTATGTGATGAAGGATATGTATATATTTGTCAAACTACAACTATATGTTATATGGTAGTCAATGTTGAATTAGCTAATTAAAATCTAGCATATCCACAAAACGAGTGTTACGAAATTACGAAAGCAAAGATGGATGCACAGATATACCAAATTAGATAAGATTATAAATGATCAGTACTTTCGTCAAGAGATATAAACGACACACTTTAAGGATAAAATTAATGCGAGAAACTTGTTTAATTGGGCCCACACACTTTGCGAAAATGTATGTCTAATGTTATCCATTTACTAGACTGGTATGGAAGTTCTATTATTATTATTGCTATGTTATTAGTGTTATTTTAAAGTAATTTGTAATTTTCTTTTAATTATTATAATGATATGAGCTTAAATAAGACAAATGAGGATTGATTCTAAGTTGAATTGCTGTTGCATGTGTGTACGCATGCCATTTGTTGATAAGGTGGTGCCAAAATTGGGATGACCTTACAGCGAACATCCCCTTCTTAAGTTATTTGTGAATATATAATCTTACATTCAAAAAAATTAGATTAATCTCTTGTTCCATTTACTCTAAAAGAATCTTCAGACCATAATCTATAAAGTTCATAAATATCAAAACAAAAATTAAAAAGTAGTATAATACATAAACGTGCTCTCTTTTACTTGATATATAGTAGCATTCATGCTTTCAAACGTTAATTGTGCATAACTAGATATTTAAATTTGTGTGAAATTGAACAATTACATACGTCTTATATGGCATAATGCACATCGATTGCCACTTATTTAACTTTAAACAAATTTAAGTGTCTATTTGTGACACCCAAAATTAAACAATAAATATGCAAGAAGAAATTACGTAAAAATTGAAAGGACACATTAATATATCATGCCAAATAGAAATATAATATAAACATTTACAAGATAATTATACCTTTTTGGCAAGGAAAAATGCTAAAATTTCAGCTGGAATTGAATTATTGGGTTTTTTGATGACTTTGAATTTGAGATTTCAAAGGTTTGGTGAACTACAATCATTCCAAATCCTCTCTTAGTTGCTACAACTGAACATTAGTAATTGTCAAAATTGTAAGAACGAAAATGTTGACTTGCTTGTTTCCTCATGATTTCTTCAAAACAAAAGTGAAAATTGACTTTAACGTAAGAATAATTGGGCAAATATATGATATGTATTTATATTGTATCATTATAGTTTTAAAAAAATTACAATTTATAACTATAATTAATATTTTATTGCTATTTGTTCTCTCTCTCCTCTCTCCTCTCTCTTTGCAATTTCATGCTAGATGTGCAATTTCATTCTAGATGTACAATTACAATTACATATGTATACCAACTGCATATATATACAATTATGTTGACAGATATACATGAATAATTCGCCTTTCTGCCCTCGCTCGCTCGCCTCTCTCGATCTCGCTCACCACTCTCTTCTCTCTCCCAATCTCTCTTATTAGACATACAAATACATATGCACATTATTTACACATACAATTATTTGACAGATATACACATACAATTTGACAAATATACATATATATAAATAGATAATCCGCCTCTCGTCTCCCTCTCTCGATCTTGCTCATCTCTCTCCTCCATCCAGATCAGATAGCCGAAGTCATATGAAGTTTTAAGCTTATGCTATTTATGAAAATTTTCCTTTTTTTTTGTTGAGAAAATAAAAACAAAAAAGTCCAGCGACTTTATCAACATAGAGGAAAATAGGTAATTCAAATGGGCTCATCAACTTGTTGAAACGATATGGACCAAGGCCCAAAACACGAACAAATCTTAATGGATTCTGTGTGATTGATCCATGATGGACTGAGGCCCAAATAAAAAGGATCTGAATGCCCATATCAAATCAATTTTAGTTGTTAAAGCATTAAAGTTGAGGAATTTTGGCATGTGCCGTTCGATTAAAAGGTTGGAAAAATATAAGGCATCATGTTATATATATGTGCATAAAGAATTACTTGGTTGTCTTGATCTGAGATTTAATTTTACTAGGTAGACCTATCTTAATTAATAACATGTTCTATCACATGCAAATCCTATTTCTAGTCACTGCAAATCTTAATTTGCTGCTGTTTTGGTCCAAACTATGAGAATATATTACCACTCATTTATATTAATTAATGTGAATAGAAAAGAGAGTTTTAATAGAATTATATTTGAGGGAGGTATTTTCTTGGGCATGTGCAACATTATTAAGTATTAGTAACTCCTCTGATACTCTAGATCATATATGATACTTCTTCCGTCTCAAATTAATTGTAGACTTTTTTCAATGTTCAAAATAAATTAATTGTTGAAAGTTCAAAAAGAATGTTTGAAACTTTTTCCATATTTATCGTTTATTTATTGAAGTTTTATACTTTCTAGGAGATAAATTACATATTTATGATTTCACAAACGGTAATAGTGAAAAGTATGATGTAAATTTTGTCTTTGAATGAATGTATGTATTACCTTAAATTCAGTTAATATGAAACAGATAGAGTATTAATTAAGGTTTTGTTTGCAGTTAGGCAAAGCAAAAATACCTTGGCATCTTCAAAAGGATAATAAGGAGCAAGTTGAACTAAAAAAGAAATGTTGCATGTGCCTTGTGTCTTAGTTAAGGGATATATTTTGATTTGATTTTAATCATGGAATTCCGGGTCTGTCGTCCGTACAAACCAATTAAATAAACAAACCTAAAATTCAAGTTAAACTGCACAATGATTGATGAATTAATTGGAGATTTGCCACTTCAACATACCTTAATTCATGCCAACTGCCATTCACATGACAACCTTATTTTCATATACGACGTGAAGAATGTTAATTCCTTTTATAACTATTATTATTATTATTATTGCTCATCATCAATATTTTTCTAAACACAAGTAACTAAACTCAGCTACAATATATTTTGTGTTATACTGAAAAATGACCGACTTTAAAAGAAAATCGTTCGAAAATCGAAAATCAATTTAAAC
>JAOTQR010000097.1:24807234-24841922 GCA_025774065.1 Solanum ossicruentum | reverse complement strand
ATTTGAATAATTTAACTCAAGAAATAAAAATAATGACAACTAAATTAAAATAGAAAATAGTAATATACCGTGGAGAATGAAGTAAGCCAGTTTTTACACATATATATTAGATTCAAATATCTCTATAATAATAAACTTTTGTAAAATATTTGACTATAACTTCTAAAATATTTGATAACGAATTTTTACGTAATATTATGTTCTACTACATAATAGTTAAAAAATATCTAAACAAAAAAGTAGCATATATATTTATTATAAATATGTTTGATGGTACCTAGTCGGCATACATATATATATTGAATCTCCTTCGTAAAAGTACTGTTGCTGGAGTCCACTAGTCAAAGGTGTGTAATTAATAATTTTCCTTCACTATCAATTTTTTCTTTTTTCCTTAGTTGTCGTGTTATAAGTTTTTAAGCTAATTTGACTATTTTTATAATTATAATTTATTTATATGATGAAAAAAATATTTTAAAATATTAATTAAAGTTTTTATGATTAATTCTAAATAAAGGCAATTGTGAAAATGAATAGAAGAAGTATCGTTGTTGTGGTACACGTTGTAAGCTAGCCCGGTTGACCCGCCATCTACGTTGCATATGAAATAGAGACTGCCATTTCCTTTACGTCTTTTCTCTTTTTATGATTATAAGATCGATGATCAAACATGTAACCTCCACAGATAAATAGATCCACCGATATATATATATTAATGACTCATCAAACCACTTTTGCCTACGTTCTAGTCAACTTTACAAAAAGCCACATAAAGATAAGGTTTTTAATCACATCTAATTCACTTTAGAGAATATAGCCAAATATGCATAAAAAACTGTTATAGCAATGAGCTTCTTCAAATTCTACACTACTAATAACTTTATCGTTTGGAATTAAATTAAACAGCCGCCTTCATCCTGCTTGGAATTCATCTACATCTTAAATCGTTATTCTGTTGACTAATCTTTCCTGATGAACTAATTAATTAACCTGCTTCACAAAAATAACAAAAATAACATATTCTATGAAATCCCGCTAGTAGGGTTCAAGGATAAAATGTACGAAGATCTTATCATTAATTCATAACGATAGAGAAGTCGTTTCCGAAAATTAAGTCTTGTTGATTGCTAAATGAACAACTGGTATATATCAAACATGCATGTTTGACTTACAATGAACAATATCACACTATCGTGAGTGCATATATCTTTTAACTGTTGTAACCCAATAATTATTAAGGGAAGATATAAATGACCGTAATTCATTTAACTCAAGTGACTAAGAAAGTCATGTAGTCCGATCCCTCCCATTTCATCTGGCACAATGTTTATATAATAAAAAGAAAGGCTTTTGAAATTTATAGTATAAAATAATTTTTAAATACTTTATGTGGTTATAAATCATTAAGGATAAAACAAAATTTTAAAATCAAGTTGGGCCTAATAATAGTAAGAAGTAGGATGATAGACTTTTCGGAATAGATTAAAAAAGAAAGAATGTCACATAAAATGAAACCAAAGAAGTACTATACGTAGTAAACATTGGATCATGCATAATCTTGTGATCAATATTATAATTAATCCCCAAAATAAAAATAAAAAAGATCTCGTGATCAATACTACAATCAATCTAGAGTCTTGTATAATGCAATTGAAACTGGTATTTATTTGAGAGTTAAGTTGGGTCACCATGTTGGGAAAGGGACAATATTTTTGTGTGTGTTGAATGCAAAGGAGGCAAATTAGGTGAAACTGGGTCCTCTATACTGCACATTATCTCATATTTGCCGAGCAATTTACGGAGGACTTTGGACCAGAAAACAACGTTACTCCAAACTCAGTTAAAAACAGACAACAAAAAGATCTAGATATTATTCTAGTTTTGCTGTAAATTCATTTTCAAATTTTAATAGTGGCTGAAAGTCAAAATTATACGCTAAAAATTCCATCAATTTGGACTTTTTAAACATTTTAACATTCCCTTTTGTCATAATCAATGCAATAGTAAATTAATTTAGGTTCTTTTTGTTGAGACACAAAATCCCATATTGGTGGTTAATGGGATGGGTGGTCCTTACAAGGCTTAGACAATCCTCCTCCCTTTAAACTAGCTTTTGTGGTGTGAGTTAGGCCTAAGACCTAATTCTAACACTTTTCTTAAAATAACAGACAGAGAATATTGAAGAGGGATGTGTTGCGTGCATGAAGTTGAGCGAGGTCTCAATAAAAATTCTAGATAAGTGGAACGCTAGATGAAGAATAGGGCCCATTTTGAGCAAGTAGTTGTTTGGCTGTGTGTCCTTTAAGAATGTGAGGGAGTCATCAAGTTTGGGCATTGACGATAACAATTGTGGAAAATAACAAAAAAGGTAGGGTTAGCTTTTGAAAATAACGTGACAGCTCCCCTCTCAAGACCTGCTCTTTTGTACTTCTTTCAGATTCTTTAATTTACGTTGTGTTGTATGCCACATATAAAATGAGAAAACTGCTTCTTAAGAAGATTTTGTGTTTTTATTTTCAACGTTTGTGTTCGCGATATTTTGTTAAAAATGAAGAGAATCTATTACATTCTATGCGGTTTTAAATATAATTAGATGCTCCTTATTTGGGTTAATTACACCTTTAGGCCTTAAGTTTCTGGATTTTTAAAAAAATTTTAGTCATTTCCATGATACCATTTGTTTGACGTACGGTACGTCCTTTAAACTCAAGCTATTCGACCATAATTCCATGATACCATTTGAATTTTCATGTTTTTAATTAAGAAAAATTTGACTATTAAATTTGCATAAATGACCGACTAGAACAAGTCAAACTGGAAATGAAACTAAATACAGAATCTTAGTCCACCCAAATCAAGAATATATATATAGTTATAATCACCGTAAGGGAACACGTAGGCTTATATTACGATGACAAAAATACAAAATAATTAAGATAGTAATAACTTATTACTAATAAGGTTTTGATTATGATCACTGTTTAATATTGATACCTACACACAAGAAGCTAGCTATTAGCTAGGATGAAAAAGAAATTTAAAAATTGACATCATAAAGAAGAATAATTAAGCTAAAAAAGTAATAGTATTGACAGAGATATGGTGTCTTTTACAGATAAGAAAAAAGCCACTAATTATATTAATGTGTTGTAAACATCATGAATCTTGGAAATAAGCCACAACAACATGTGAACACCACTTATTTAAACTAAAATTATGTTGACTACTCATTCAAACACTTGTTTACTAATTCAATCATTTTGTTTTATTTTTTGTTTTCAATAACGTGTCTCCAACTCATACATATTATAGGTCATCATATAATCACGACCTGTACAGTTATACATTTGGCCTTAAACGACCAAAGCATTAATTTTATAATTTTGAATACAATTTTCTCTTTTGGGGGTTAAGGAAGATTATATATTATTGCATCCCATGGGGCCTCTTACTAATTCTTGGCTTCTATAATTTTGTTTGACTTTTCTCAAATTTACGGTTAAAGTATAATTAACAGATATAACAACAATTATTTATGCTTATAACTTATAATCACATTACATCATATGGTCCTTCCCTTACTTTTTTTTTTTTAAATATCACATGGTCCTTATTACTTATCAACAAGGATTGCTATGATGATTATATGTTGGCTTGCTGTTTAATATCAAAGTTCAAACGGTATAAGCAAGGTTTTATTTTATAAACTTTCCTTTTATTTTCTTGTCCACTACTTATTGGTGACAAGTAGTGCTTATTAGTTTTAATTTTTATGATTCAAATACGATACATCAAATTAAAGGTGAATAGATTTGTTTCTTCGATATCAGACGAGTCCAACACTTTTCGAGAAGGACTAACTTTGCCCTCTCTAAGAAGTTTACTCATTCATGTCCTTGTCGTTATAATTTTGGCTTGAAATTGTGTTGTGTCTTTAACAACGGGCTCATGATAATTAATCCTTTTTTCCCATTATATATTAATAACTTGGAGCAAAACCCACGATGTTACTATGATGTTGTAACCTCATTGTTAAATATTTCAAAATTACTTTTGGTTTGGGCGTAGGAAGGCAAAGCCCAAAAGCATCTCAGATGGGCCTTTTTCTCTGAAATGTTTTGAGTTATGAAAAATCTGGGCCTTTTCATTTGGGTCAAGTGCTCTGTTATATTGTTTGATGAGTGGACCATTTAGGATCCAGGAATGAAAGGCCCAATTATGAGATACTACACACATCAAACCAAATAGAGATGGTTTACGAGAGATAGGATATACGTATATTTTACTATTATCTCCTAGTAGATTTTTTGTTTTTACACTAAAAAATTGATAATAAAATATATGAAAAAAATATGAAAGTGTCCTCGCAGATTTATTCAATTAGTCCCATACACCTGAAGTTGATTACAAAAATGTTTTAACATACAGAGACTTATAAACTTTGATTATGATTTTAATAATGATTCTCCAATCGATTGTTTTGTTCAAATAAGTCTAATTTTTAGATGAGTCAAATTGAATAGGTCAAAATTATTTGAGTTATCAAATGGACGGATCACTAACTCAATCAAAACTTGAACGGAGTTGATACAATCTTGTCACTAAGTTGAAGTTTAATTTGAAGCTATCTTCATTATAATGTGAACAAAGAAAAGAGCCCACGTATGTTGTCGATTGACTATTTCCCAATTTAGAATTTTGGTGTACTACGAAATATAATATTATTCAACTTCTTTAATCATTTTACGCTTTCCTGCACACCAACTCTGAGTTTTGATTGTTGAAATATTAGCTGTATTAATATCTTTTGATTTTGTATCATAAGTTTATTCAATTCAATGGTTATGTCACTATCAATTTATCTTTTTTTGGTTTCATACTGGCTTTGAGTTCCCACGTGTTAATTTGTCCTTATTCTTCACTAATTAATGCCTCCTTTGATTAGTTTAATCATAGTTCTAATATATAAACTGATTCAATACATCAACTGTAGTTTGATTAATAGTTAAAATGCACAACCTGATGCAGTAATACTAATTATATATACTTTGATTATAGATTAAGGAAGTAAGTTGTATTTTTATGCAGGGATATTTCGTCTCAAAATAAGTGTCATTCTTTTTATTTTTAAATATTAGTTTAATTAATTTTTAAATTCTCAATTATCATTTATAATAAAATTTTAGATGATTAAAATTATCTAAAAATACTATAAAATGATTATCCTCATATCAATATCATAAAAATTATATTTCAAATATTAATTAAAATTCATTTTATAGGCAAAAAGGTTATTGGTCGATCATCATATCCTGCCTAAATTGGATTAGAACCCACAAATAGCAATATCAAAATATGTGGATAAGTTATTTCATTACATATTTCTTTTCTCAATAATGATTTGGACAAATGTCCACTTCTTTGACTTTTATTTTTCTCCTTTTTCATTACTATGCCACTACAAAAAATAAAATATACACGCCTAATAATGAATAATCTGAGATTTTAAAGGGAAAAAAATAATATTAAAGGAAAAGCATAAAAAAAACATAGCATATTTCTTTGATATGCTTAAAGGCATATTAAAAATGTATGTTTAATATGATGAATAGATATCGAGTAAAAGATATTTTCTTCCACGTCATTAAAAAAAAAAATACAAATCACACCTAATACATCTAATAAAGTTCTTAATCGAGTTATCACTTAATAAATGATAATTCAAATTATATTGTAACTTTTGACATATTAAGAAAAAGATAAAAATAAATTTCATATAATGCTATCGTCCAATACATTTTTTCAAAACTTAATTCTAAACATAAATTAATCAGAATAGTGTGAAAATATGTCTATATCATAATTATTTTTGTAATAGATATGTCAAGTCAACTAATGATAAATAAAAATAAATGAAAAGAATAGTATAGTAATTGATTAGTGCGTAGTGGGGAGAAAATTAATGTAATTAACGGAAGGTTCGAGTGTCCATTTACAAGCATCTTTTGCCAATTGCCAAGCCGGAAGTTTTGATTTGGGACGGAGTGTCAAATGACTTTAAAAGTGAATTAACATATAGCAAGTCACCAAACAAGGCATATTATATTCCATTAAAAACAAACATTTGCAAGTTGCCTTAGTCAACCATAGACAACGTTCAGTTATATATTCTCATGATCCTAAAAATATTTGTTGTTTGTTGGTTTCATCTTGAGTGTCAGCCATGCCTTTCCCAAATTTCTCTGTTTGGAAACAAGAAAAACTGGCGCTGCCATTATTTGGCCTGATAATCATCATGTTTGAGATGGCCGTAGCTCAAACAAATACAACAACTGCCACCACCCATCCTTCTGAAGGTCACTTCTCTTTCTCTATTTTCCCTTTAATTCATCTCTTCAAATACATATTAAAATCAACACAAAAAGTTTGGTACCAATTTTTTCCACCAAGAAATCCTTTCAACTCAGTTTTATCCTTCTCTCTTCAGTTTTTGATACTCTATATTTAATTTTTACAGATTGGCTAACTTTTTATATTTTAAGATATTTTTTATGAACTAATTATTAATTGTTCTATATTCAAACTTTGCACCCAATTAAATAACATCACTACAATTAGAAGGAAAAGTGTATTATATACTTGTACTATGCTAAATTAATATTGCTCTCCTATTTAAAATAACAAATTGGTGTTAAATAAAAAAGATGTCAGAGAAAAAGACAGTGAACTCTCCGTATTAAGAAAATTATTGAGTTATTTATTTGGGCTGTCGTAGTAGCTAAGCTGATGAGCCTGTGGGGTCCATGCCAAAGATATCAGCTCGTCAATTTAATTAATTAGTAAAATCAATAATGACAATAATAAATTATTTTTGTTCTCTCATTGTAATTTAGCTGATTACATATCATTATTAGTGAAACTTAAGCGTACAGTGAGCAGAAAAACTCACACAAGGCTAAGGTTAACTTTATATTTGTAGTATCATGTTTAGAAGATGAAGTTTGTGAATGATTGATAGGGCAGCCCGTATATTGAACTCAATGTTCCAAAATTGGGGGATTTCTGCTACAAATGAGTGGAATATTAGTGGTGAGTTATGCAGTGGAGCTGCCATTGATTCAACTTCCATCTTGAACTTTAATCCCGCCATCAAATGTGATTGTTCTGCCAACGACAGTACTATTTGTCATATCACTGGCTTGTAAGTCACTCTTTCCCCCTTATGCACCTCCTATTAGTTTTGATGATATGTATAGCTAGAGAGACATTTTCTAAGTGCTTCTTTATACATATATATGCTTGTTACATGTTGGATCCGTCTCCATTCATTTATTTTACTATATCTTAATAATGCTGCTGCTTTTATGCAATATGATGTAGTAGTCTTCAGGGTATTTACTCTCATGTCTCTTTCCAATGGTTCTTTACAGGAGAGTTTATGCATTGGATATCGTGGGTGAAATCCCTGATGAATTATGGAGTCTTACCTTCCTCGATGATCTGTACGTGCTTCTTCCTAACTCTAGTTTCATCCCTTGCTTTTCATGTTTTGTCTCCCAACTACTGATATTTTGGTTACAAATTGCAGCAATTTGGCCCAAAATTACTTAACAGGCACACTCTCCCCATCCATTGGCAATTTGACGAGGATGAAATGGCTGTAAGTCTACTCTATTTCAGTTATTTATGCTCACTTGTGATATTTGGAATAATTTTAATCTTTGCTGTCTTCAGAACTTTTGGCATCAATGCTTTGTCAGGGGAGATTCCAAAGGAACTTGGAATGCTGACTGAGTTACTATCATTGTATGGTCCTATAATTATGTCCTTTGTTTCGTGGTATATTATCTAGCGATGTATGAAGAGCATCAATCTTCATCGTTGCCTTCTTCATTTGTTCATCATTTCCTTGTGCTGCAGAAGTCTTGGCACAAACAACTTCTCCGGGCCTCTGCCTTCAGAGCTCGGAAACTTAACAAAACTCACACAAATGTAAGTTATGATGCATTGTTTTACATCAAATCTTAATTTTTAGATTTTCGCAGTTTGCATGAGAACTATGTTATTTGTTCATGAACGTCGTATTGAATCTGGACGGTGTTGCATTGTTTTAATATATATGTATATCAAATGCAAGACCTTGTAATTACATTAGTAGAGCTGGAGTTTGTCGACCATCTAATGCAGTCTATGTTCTGCTTGCTCCATTTTCATGCCAGAGGAGGAGTATAGTTAATATTAAATCCTTCTCTGGTTTCCTGTATAACATAATCTTTCCTTATCTGAAGAGTATGATAAGCTACGATAGATTGTTAAAATATTTGTCACATGAATTGCAAAAAGATGCAGAATACAACATGTCCAAGATATGTTGCTCTCATTCTATGTACATTAGTATCATTATTCCTTGCCCCTTTCTATTTTTGTTTCTCATACCATTCTACATGTTTGAAGCTTTAAACTTCTAATTTGAACTTGCAACTTACAGAAATAGAAAGGAAAGAAAAATAGCATAGATTGAAATATATAGCACACATAGATGCCAAACAATAAGACATAACAAATATGTGAGAGTTTCTGTTCGAACATAGGAAATGAAAGTTATTTTTGAAGTTTGTAAGTTATTTCTCCTGAATAGAGCCTTCTTTAATTGTTGAAATTTCAATTTGTTCATAGGATTTTTGCCAAGTATGAAACTGTTTTCTTATAACACATTTCTGTAGCTTGATTTTCTATTTTCTGAAAAAACCCCAATTCCGTTGCTTAGTTATTTGAACAGCGCTGGTGTTAGTGGACCAATACCACCGACGTTCGCAAGATTGCGGAGCTTGGAACAAGTGTAAGAGCTCTTTGTGACATGTTTCTTCTATAGCATAGGCCAAACTTGTTTATAATAAATCTAACTGGAAAACTAACTTTTGGCTTTCAGGTGGACTTCAGATAATGCTTTTACGGGGAGGATTCCTGATTTCATTGGAAATAATTGGTCAAATCTTACTGTACTGTGAGACCATAGTTACTCGAACTATGTCCAATTTTTTATTCTTGAATTCTTTTAAGAATGGCGTCATCCTTTTTTTCATGCAACATTGCTATAATGCCATTACTGCATCTCCTCTCTAGCATAGCGGGTGACTGATCTTTCTGTTACCTCAGGAGGTTCGAAGGAAATGCTTTTGAGGGTCCAATACCAGCTTCCTTTTCCAACTTAACCTCCTTGACTGATCTGTGAGTTTTTGTGAATGTTTTATCAATCTTGTTCATAGTTTAAAATCCCTTTTTACTTTTAGCAGAATCTGATATTTCATCTTCTGCATAACTATCAGGAGAATAAGTGATCTATCCAATGGGAGCTCTTCACTTGACTTCCTCAGGAATATGAAGTCTCTAAGCAAGCTGTAAGGAACAATATGACATAGCACCACATGTTACAAAGCTTGACATTTTATTTCTTTTCTTCTTCTCTGACCAACTAAATTTGGTATTTCCAGGGTTTTACGAAATAACAATATTTCAGGTTCCATCCCAAGTAATATTGGAGAATATCAGAGCCTGTCACTACTGTGAGTTCTGAGTATTGATACTGTTCTAATAAACATTTTAAGTCCTCAAATCTGTTGGATTGAAGTACAATTATCTCATATATGTGACCATGGCATCATATGTGAGCACAAACACTTAGAACAGTGTCCATGCTACTATATTCAGCTCGAGGTCACGTGCTACTATATTGATCAACTGCTACTCATTTGGTCTGACTTTTATATTATCTTTTTTCTCAGGGATTTGAGCTTCAATAATTTGACTGGGCGTATTCCAGATACACTTTTTAATCTGACTTCGCTGACTCACTTGTAATAGATGATTTAATCATTGTTTTTATTTATAACACCTTAAGGATATTTCATGTGCTAATGTCCTTTCCAATCATTAGGTTTCTTGGTGATAACAAGCTAACAGGCGCCCTGCCAGCTCAGAAGACACGGTCTCTCCAGACCATGTGAGCAATTCTTGCTTTTATATGATTTCACCGTCAAATATCCTTTCAAATATTTTCACCATCTTATTTAGCAGATTGGAGGACTATTTCTGTTATTTAAGTTATTATTTCAGCATCTTCCTTGCTGAGACATTGAGGCTTTACTAGATTGCTTCATAATATCTAGCATGTAATTGTGTGTTTTGCATGTAGCCTTCAAGATATTTTTTATGGCCTTTCAGACTGATGCTGCAATTTCATGCGGCTGGAAAAAAGTCTAAATGACTAAATTGTTATATCTCATTTCCTTTTTGTCTATCTTTCTAGATCCCACTATCTCTCTCCAAACATATAAATGTCGACATTTTCCATATTTTGCACAGAAACGTATCTGAAATGTTTTTTAGTTGTTGCTTAACACTCCATTTTTGCATGTAGAGATTTATCATACAATGTGTTATCTGGGAATCTCCCTTCTTGGATCAATGAGCCAAATCTGCAATTGTAAGTATCTGCAATGTGTTATTCAGTGCTTCACTTATTCTTTTTTCTCCCTACCTTTTGGTCCCAGTTTCAACTGTGAATTAGCATGCTAACACTGATACTTGGCTACTTGCAGAAATTTAGTTGGCAACAACTACACAGCAGAACAAATAGATCAATCAGACAGCAGGTAATCAGAGAATTAGTTGACAACAAAATTATAGTTGTCTCTTTATTTGAAGAACTTAAATGGGTGGATACTTCCTTTGTCTTCAGTTCATTGCCTTCGGGGTTAAATTGTCTTCAACGGAATTTCCCTTGCAATCGAGGACGTCCAATATGTAAGTGCTTCATACAATTCCTTGAAGATAAAAATCCTACTCCAAGTTTCGGCTTTCATTAGTATGAATAAGTTTGAAAATATTTGTTCTAAACCACAATGTCAGAATGAGTCAATATTGTCCGTTTAAGGTACATACCTAAATCCATTTTCGGGTCTTATGATATGTCATTTACCAAGAAACAAGGACATCTGCTACTCTATGCTACTGCTAGTGTTGTAATATAAAACTGTGTACTGGTTTCTTAGCTTCTCATGCATGAGACTTTTCATAATTTACAGATTCCAGCTTTGCAATTAAATGTGGAGGACCACGATCAATTAGATCTAGTGATCAGATATCATATGAGATGGATAATGAGGCTCTGGGTCCAGCAACGTATTTCATGACAAGTACAGGGAGGTGGGCTGTTAGTAATGCCGGTCTGCATTCTGACCGTCCAAATCAGAGCTTCACAAGTGTCTCCTCATCTCAGTTTACAAACACCTTGGACTCTGAGCTCTACCAAACTGCACGAATTTCCGCTGGATCACTTAGATACTATGGCTTGGGCCTTCAGAATGGTAATTACACTGTGACCCTCCACTTTGCTGAGTCAGAAATCTTAAATCCCCCAACTTGGCGTAGTGTTGGACGACGTGTATTTGACATATATGTACAGGTATGCATTAATAAAAATTGAGAAACCCTTAAAGATGATTCCCCTTGAACAAAGAAATATTGGAATGATTTGGGTCAGAAAAGTGTATCACTTTAATACTTTTATGGTTATATTTTTCCAGGGAATTCGGCAGTTGAAAGATTTTGACATTAAGAGGGAGGCTGGGGGAAGGTCCCTCACAGCTGTTCGAAAGGAATTTAAAGCTCAGGTTTATGAAAATTATCTTGAGATACATCTCTTCTGGGCTGGAAAAGGGACCTGCTGTGTACCTATTCAAGGCACATATGGACCTTCCATATCAGCAATTAGTGCAACCCCAGGTATCCATGAATTACAGACAGCCCCGAGTAAATTAGGTCCTTAAATGAGGCATTCAGAACTGTACTGAGACTGCTAAGCTTTCCTACAGATTTTGTTCCCTCAGTTAGCAACCAGCCTCCTACTACAAAAAAGAGCCGGACCGGTCTGATAGTGGGTATTGTTGTTGGAGTTGGAGTCATAAGCTTGATTTCATTATTTGCTGTCTATTACCTAATTCAGAAAAGAAAACGACAGAGGGCTTTGGAGGATGAAGGTAAGAAACACAAACTGATCTCGAATGGTTCTTCCATCTTTGACTATTAAGTGATCTCTATCTATCTTTAAATTCAACTGCTTCTTGGAAGCTACCTAAGACCGGATCATACAGCAAAGTCGGTTTAGCAACACTTCCATTCAAGATTCTTTTTGTAGAAGTTTCTTGGAAATGTTTATTTATTGATTTTGATGATTTGGTTTAGAAGAGCAAGAGCTAATAAAAGGTGTCAGAACAATGTGGTGCGAGTCCCAGAGATTGATTCATTTGGCTTGTTAAGAACTTTTTCTTTTTCAAATTTGCAGAATTCCTGGGGATAGATACTAGACCCTACACTTTCAGCTATTCACAACTTCGAGCAGCAACTGGTGACTTCTCTTCTTCTAATAAGCTTGGAGAGGGAGGTTTTGGACCAGTTTACAAGGTAATCCCTTATTCTACATGAAGTCCTAAAGTAACTAGTGCTCCTAGTATTGCAATTTCCGTTGCAACTTTAGCTCACATGTTTCTCAAACATCAAGAAATGTTTCATGACCTAATACTTGTGCATTCTTTTTTACTTTAGTTTTGCTATGAATTATGGCAAACATGAAATGATTTAATAGAAACTGTTTGAACGTTGAACCAATTTTTGTGGTCCATAGGGAACACTTGAGGATGAGAGGGTTGTTGCTGTTAAACAGCTGTCTGTGGCATCACATCAAGGAAAGAGTCAGTTTGTGGCAGAGATAGCTACTATATCAGCTGTACAGCACCGTAATCTTGTGAAACTCTATGGTTGCTGCATCGAGGGAGATAGAAGATTACTTGTTTATGAGTATCTTGAAAACAAGAGTCTTGATCAAGCATTATTTGGTACCAATGAATACAATATCTTTGACTTTCTGTCTTTCCTCATATAAGAGGGAAAAAACACACTTCATTTTCATAGAATGATTACTGAGATTTTGGTTTCAAATTATGCAGAGAAGGGTTCTTTATATCTTAACTGGCCAACACGCTTCCAGATATGCTTGGGAGTGGCAAAGGGTCTGGCGTATCTTCACGAGGAATCTCGAGTCCGTATTGTCCATCGAGATGTCAAGGCCAGTAATATCCTCCTTGATGCAGATCTAAATCCTAAAATTTCAGATTTCGGATTGGCAAAACTTTATGATGACAAACAGACTCATATAAACACTCATGTTGCAGGCACAATGTAAGATCCTCAAAATTGAAAATGTGTCATCATTCTTTGACTCCTTTTTTTTATAGTTTTGTTTCATGAACTTAACATTTTATTGTAGAGGGTATCTTGCACCAGAATATGCCATGCGCGGACATCTGACAGAAAAGGCTGATGTGTTTGGCTTCGGAGTTGTAGCTCTAGAAATTGTCAGTGGTAGACCAAATTCTGACGAGAGCTTGGAAGAAGACAAGATCTACCTTCTTGAGTGGGTAAAGTCCTTTACTTATTTGCTTGTAGTAAAGCATTAGAACAATGAAATATATGTGCTTTAATCTGTTGCTGGTGCAAGTGATTATGCAACTTCTAACTTGTCAGGCATTTTATTCTATGGAAAGAATGGAAGACTCAACATATACCACTTGGATTAACAAAATGGAAGAATTTCTTCCTATGCATTCATGCTTTTCAACTTTTTATCTCAATTATCTTCAAAGACTCTGACTTATCGCGCTGTACTGTGGTTTTTCTACATTTGTCTGTAACTATATTCATCGTATATCACCTGACTCTTATATACACTGGTCTTCTAGGCTTGGCAGCTTCATGAGAACAAGCGCGAAACTGAGCTGGTGGATGCAAATTTATCTGAATTTGATGTAGACGAAGTAAAAAAAGTAATAGGGATAGCTCTACTATGCACTCAAACATCCCCAGGATTACGACCCTCAATGTCCCGTGTAATAGCAATGCTTACAGGAGATGCTGAGGTTGCCGCCGTGACTTCCAAACCTGAATACCTGACCGACTGGAAATTTAAAGATACAACAACCTTCATGAGTAATCATTCTTCGCAAATGCAAAATTCATCGGTGGGTACAAGTACAGCTGCCACTACAAATTATTCACCATCAGGTCAGGCCACACCAATGCTCAGTGATATCATTGGAGAGGGTAGATGAAATCTTCTATTTTTCTGTCAGAGATGAATCGAGAGTGTTAGATAAACTTTTACCCTTTTGTTTGCTTTGAAGATCTCATCTTTCTTTAGATTCTCTCTGCACGTATTATAACCATTTGTGATTAGGTTCTCATTGATTTAAGGAATAGTTTACCTATCTTTTTTCATGAGAGTGATTCTTCAGAGACTCAACAAACTGCTATAACTAAGAGATACACAATATTGAGAATGCTTAATTCTCCCCGTGCTCTAGCAATCACGCTCCCATGTTAACAGTTAGGTAGGAACAGTCAGTCTAATGATGAGAATCTAGGAATGAATAGGTATCCACTGTCAATGTAAAATGCATATGCCATCAAAAGCCCAAGTATTATTATTGTTTTAGGAATCTGATGGATTAAAGAGCAGAAAAGCTTAATAAGAAAACAAATGAGTTGCAGGGAACATTCCAAAGAAACTACGTTTGCATAACGAAGAACAACAATCAAGCAAAGCTGAAAATGTTAAGATTTCATTGCCAAATAAGATTCATTTGTTTACTGCAACAATACAAAAAGAATAACCATTCTGCAACTTCCCTTGACCTCCCCACAATAAAGTTTTCTTCTGCTACTAGTCTACAACATGATTACAGAAGCCAAAAGCTTCAAGCTTTTCAGTTGTAGAGCACAAAACGGAAGATATAGCCCATTTTGCTGCAATGTAAGTTTCAACCACACAAAATGGTCCTGGTTAAAGCGAGTACCAGACAAGTAACAGAGAAGAAAAACAGAGAAACAAAGTCTCTGGCTGACCATTTCCGAACAACCTTAGCTTCAACCTTCAAACTCTTAGCCCTCCTAAGAGCATCAACTTCCTTCAACAAATCAAACTCCACCCCTTTTCTCTTCAGCTCCTCCACACACTTAGCCAGTAATTTCCCGTCCTCTTTCTCTCTCTCCAACAGTTTTTCCAAGTGACTCTCCGTATCCGTCTTGTACCTAACAGCCCAAATGATCCCCATGGAACAGAGGAGAGAACAGAGAGAGGGGATACACGAACGGTGGCAAAGCCCCGTTTTCGAAGCCCATTTGGAGGAGGCACTGAATAAAAGCATAAGCGAAATCGAATGGAACAGGAAGAAGATGCAGTAGAGCTGTGTGATTTCGTTGCGGACGGCATCGATTTGGGTTTCTTTGGTAGCGACTCTGTTGAGGATGAGTTCTTCTTCTTTGAGCCATTGTTTGAGAAGCAACTTGTGAGTTGGGTTTTCTGCGATTTGGTGAAGTGGGTGTAAAGGCTTGGACTCCATTATTGAAGTGTTGCTGTTTTCATTCGCCATTGGAGATGGAAAGTTTCTTTGGGATTAGGGGAAAATGAAAAAAGTGAAGAGGAGCCCCCTTCTTAACGATTTGAAATTTTGTAACGGTCGATTTATTTCCTCAATTTCCAGATCTACTAAATCTTACCTGGATCTCCATTATTTCATTTGGCAAATAACTTTTTATATTTTTGTTGTCTTGACGAAAGCTCTTTTCATATCTAAGTTAAAAATATTACTCATAAGAGTATTGCTGGATGAGAATCAAAGTAAACTTGTATTGCCGTTTTGTTTAATAAAGGATCAAACCTTTCTTCTTGGGCTAGACAAGAACTTTTAAGCGTTTGATTGTGCACCAACTTCCTCGACTCAATTATTTCGTCTATCGATTGATAAATTGATAAAATGAGATGATGTTATATATATTTAGTTAATCATGATTAGGCAACATAGTCATAATATAACATATCGACTATATATTTAATGATTTTGGAATAAATATTAACTACCTAAGTCTCTTTTCAGTTTGGTATATTAATATACGTTGTATTAGTCATTTAACTCATTTTTACTTGCATATATTGATTGAATTCATCTATTGTTTTAAAAATGAGTAAAAGCAACAATTTAAAATGAAAATCAAAAAATTTATAAAAATTGAAGCAACAATTTAGAACGAAACCCAAAAATTCCATAACAATTTTGGCAAACTTAAAGAAATAAACTTCTTAGAAGCACTATTTTAACTTTATTCAATTAAGATAGAAGTTCTTAAGTAGTTGGGTGTTGTCACATTGCTTGTGGGAGAGACAGGAACTAGCCTTCTCCCAGCTTCCTATTATAAGTAATATTATTTAGTAATGGCGTAACTTCCTTTCATGTGTCTTTATTACTATTTGTTGATTTATTTGTGTTGTATTATGATATTTTATTGCCTTTATATTTACAGTGGTTATAATTTTTTATTTTTTTTTTGAGTCTAGAATCTATTTAAAGTATTTTTAAAGCGTGTAGCGTATATCAATAGATTCGATTAGAGACAATAAATTTATGAATAAGTGATGAACTATTAAGTATTGTTGGATAGATTTAAAAAAGAAGATAAAAGAAAAATACTTCAGATTACTTTAGATGAATTATCTATCTTTTTAGTTCATACATCTGTAAAGAAAAGTTTAAGATTGATAACTCAACTTTCTTCAAAGCTTTTATATTTTTACATTACTTAAGCATCATCTTTTATAATATTATCTTACAGTATACAAGTCCTCCTTACTTGTACAACAACAACATACCTAGTAATATCCAACAAGTGAGGTTTGGAAAGGGTAGATTGTACGCAGACCTTACTGCTACCTTATAGAAGTAGAGAGCCTGTTTCCTAAAACCCTCAACTCAAAACCCATAAATAGAAATACTAGATATCACAAAATGACAAGTCCTCCTTACTTGTAATTATACTTATTATTTTAATAAAAAATTAGGAAATGCTATATATAATTATATAAATTCATTTAAAAGAAAACAATTTCTCATCGTAATTATCGCGGTCAGATATTCAAACATAAATGGTTCTACTAGTACTAATATATATGAAATGGAGTGAGATTTTTCCCTTTTTGGTTTTATTTCCTTGAGCATTCTGGAAAAGGGTAAATTTGGTCCCGCTCAGACACGCATTGCCGCTCCGCTATTTGCCCCGGCCACGATTGACCGGCTGCCTCGTGATCTCCGATTGTTCCATTTTCTTCAAATTCAAGTTACTTCTTTTCTGTTTCATCTATCGAATTAGGTTACATACAGACATGGCCTCATCAGCTACCATTAACAAGATCGAAAGAGCTCACCAGATGTACAGGGAAGGTAGATATGTCGAAGCTCTTGGTTTTTATACGGAGGCACTTTCTTTGGCTAAAACCAAGTCCCAAAAGATCGCTCTTCACAGCAATCGTGCTGCTTGTTTCCTCAAACTGCACGATTTCAAAAAGGTGACATCTTTATCTTCAGTTTCAGATTTCGCTGGTATATATAGTGTTGTGGTAACAAATGCTTGAAAAATTAAATTGACCGAGTTCAGCATGGACTATAATAGTTCATATCAAGCAAAAAGGGATTTCCTTTTTGTTGACCCTACTTGTTGGGCTTTAACTTCCAAATCAATAAATCAACTTTTCCTTTTCTTTGATTGGTTACACCAATAGATAGCAAAGCAATGAATCAACTTTTTCTGTTTTCTAGGTCCTTGGTTTTCCTTGTAGGTTGGCTCTCTATAGCTCGGGCTTGGATCAAGTAGCTTAAGGTCTTAACAGATGTGTGAATATTGTATTGAACGTTAGCAGAGGCATAGTCAAGATTTTAGTGAAGGGTGTTCAAATTTCAAAAGAGGTAAATACTAAAACGAAAACTGATCAGTGGGTGCGAAAAATTTAAGTGAATCAACATATTATTTAGCTAAGTCATAAAATCACTTGTTATGGAACTATCATTTGTGTTAATTATAACTTAAATGTAAAAATAGAAGAAAAGAAAGTCTTGTAGTGAAAGCATAATCCAAATATATTATTCAATCCTATTCGAGAAGATTTCATATATTGATTTTCTTTTTTATAATAAACTCACTAGAAACAATGCTAAATATCTCTTTTGCACATTAACCACTATGAAACGCCTAAAAAACTATCATTTATTGTAGAGCATTTTAATTGTAAGACTAAAGTTTTTGGTATTTAAGAAAAATATTTCTCTATTAAAAGTTCAAATTGTATTATTAGAAGCGTTGAGTCCCACATCGGTGAGATAAGAAGAATTTGGATGCTTGATAAGGTCTTTTGAGCAATCCTCTCCGCATGAGCTAGCTTTTGTGGTTGAGTTAGGCCTAAGGTCCATTTAACATGATGTTGGAGCTAGGCGCATTCCAATTTGTGGTTTACCAATGTTGGGTTCCCTTATTGAATTGTTCACACTCCAGATTTCCATATCTAATTGCAAGGTGGGTGTTGGTGAGGCAGGTTTTGAGTCACATCAATGCGATGAGGAGAATTTGGACACTTCATATGGTCATGGGCAATCCTCATGTTTTGTGATGCCTATAAATATATACTTCATCTGCTTCAGATCATATGATCTTTTTCGCTTTCTGAGAGTCAAGTTGACTAATCTTTGAAGCTTAGTTGGATTAGATCAACTCTATTTAAATTATACGAGAAGTACTATAAGTTACAATGTTTCATGTCAATATGATAACAATAATACATTTTAAAATATTGGTGAAAGTTTACCTAGTTTGAAGCTTGAAAAGTGAAAAATATCACATAAACTGAAAGAGAGGGAGTTGCTTTTAATGAAAATTATTTCCCCCTTTCAATACAGCCATAAAATATTTCTCATTATGTTCTTGCAATAATAATACAAGAAGCTGTTAAGAAGAATATCTGATAGGAGAGTATATTTTCTTGGCAGAAGCAGCAAAGTTTGTGAACAACTCACCTTATTTGTTCTATTTTACTTAAAAAAAGATGTACACGAATGTTAGCTGCAGGAATTGAACCTGCGTTTCTTTAGAAAGTCTGACCACCCTCAGCCACTGAGCTACCAGTCTCAGCTGTGTCCAGGGTGTACTTGAGTAAATAATTGTATGTTAAAAACAATATTTCACCTCTGACCACGCTTCCAAGGCTTTAGCTCTGCCAGTGAATGTTAGTAATTTGTTTTCATTGACCGGGCTGTGTACATAATTAGTAGCTGGGTAACTGCAGAGTTTTATGTATCCAGGGTTTGCTTGATAACCGAATTCATCCAAAAGTTTTTGAGTACCTTGTTTATTAATTACTAAAACTAGCATATTGTGTTTCCTATTAGAAAATAGAAATATCCAAGTTAACTTGAACAATTTATTTTGTTTTAGGTTTTCCCTTTATCGATAATGTAATAAGCATGAGTGAGTGGAAGAAGTAGTGATCACTCAGTCTCATTTTTAGTAATCTGTTGAACTGGAAGCAGTTGGTGATGATGATCCTAATAATGGGCAGTACTCCAACAGCATTCAACATGCCTCTTGACAAATATTTACGGCCTTTTTTCTATGCATATTTTGTAAAAGAAATGAACCTGGTTGCTATAGTTTGTATTGCTGTAGTATACTGTATTGTCCTCGGTATTGTTTGAAGAAAGATAATTAAGATAGAGAAAAGGTGGAGATTTATATGTTCAGTGCTTGCTCAGACCTTACTGTTGGTACTATCTCATGCTGCAGGCAGCAGATGAATGTACATTGGTGCTTGAACTTGATCAAAAACACACAGGTGCGCTGATGTTGCGCGCACAAACCTTAGTCACCCTCAAGGAGTACCAGTCAGCACTTTTCGATGTCAACAGGCTGATTGAATTGAATCCATCATCAGAAGTGTATCAAAACCTCCATGACCGTCTAAAGACCCAATTGGTAGTCATTCTCTCTTTCTCTTGGGTTTTCTTTTTACATTTGTTTATTCACCAGCTCCTCTCTACCCTTTGCACCTCTGTCTTTTTGGCTTAAATATAATGGGCCTGTGTTTCTTTCTACTTACATCATTGGTGCTTCTTGATGGTGTGAAATTTTCATATATATCTTTTCAATGATCTATTCGTATGTCACAATTATCTTTAACAAAATGACATAGTTAAAGCAGTTGTCATATCTTTGCTAATTCTTGGGGGAAATCAGCAACAACAAACTGACGGACGGACTTTTGGCATAAATTGGTCAAGAAAATGAATTAACTCTCATTATATTCTGATTTTCTTACCTCTTTTTAACTGAGTCAGCATAGAGTCGATTTTAAGTGCTCATATAGAGTAGTGGTCTCATGATTCTTCATTTCTGGGATAAAAGTGTTCAAAGTAAATGAGATTGTTTTCCTTGTCTATATGACCCTTTTCATGGATGGTTATTTAGAGATGCTTCTTCTTTTGTTTAAGGAAAGTCGCTTGCTCCAATACCTGAAGCTGACACAGAGCTTGAAGAAGATGATGATGAAATCGTAGATTGGGAAGAACAATGTACTAACAAAGAAACCAATGAAGATGGAGAAGACAACAGAGACGTTATGGAAGCAACCACAATAAAAGCTGAGTCTCGAAATGTCAAACAGACAACTGAAGTCGGTGATGTTCAAAAAATTGAATCGTCTGAACAACAGTCATCTAGTTGGGAAGCAATCCCACAGCCAAAAGGACATTCACGACTTGACTATTCTAGATGGGATAGGGTTGAAGATGACTCCAGTGAAGATGATGATGATGATGACGATGATAATTCTCAACCTCAGTATAGGTTCCGTGTCAAAACTGTTGGTGTGCGCGCTGTTAAGTAAGATGAAGAGAGTATGTAATGCAAATTGCATGAATTGGGACATACCATTCCTTCTTGTTTCATATGAAGAGAGCTGAAAGTCTATTGGGCTTAGAAATGATGCTAGCTTTGTTTCATTCAGCATCGAGCTCTGGATCATGTTGATAGTTCCTTATACTTGTGAGCATAGCAACAATGTACATTTGTTATAAAGTGATAGAGCAACAGAAACTGGGATATCCTCCCCGAGAGCGAGTTCTGGCAGTGTTACTCTAGTGCTGTTTTCCATGTCCGGAGGACTGGTGTCCAGGCTGCTGGCTGTACAATTCTCTTTGGTTGCAGAGTGTAGATTCACGTCTTTGGATGTATATTTTTACATTAGCAAAGGGAACATGTCTATTTTGTTCTTGATTCATATTTTGTATTGATAATGAATCATAACTTTTCTCTATTAAATTACTAATAATGTCTGCAGTCCACTTTGGATTATAAGCCCTCTTTTTTTTCAGGGATAAAGTTCAAATATGTAAAAGAAACTAATTGAGGCTTTTGAAATTCCGGTTTGATTGCCATTTATTTTTCCAATAAAGTTAAAAGTACACCAACTTCTTGTGTTCCAAACTTACGAATGACTTGTTCTAGTTACTAAATTTGCATTTACCTATCTATACATATTAGAAATAGTTTTTTAAAACTACAAATACAAAGTCAAAATTATTAAATTCATCCAAACAGCCTTTGTTCAAGAATTTAGCCAAAAGTCCTTATTACTAATTTTGATTTCTAGTGTAATAAAAAAAAGATATGGGCTGGCCCAAGCAGAGAAGGACACAAAACTTTGGAGGGAAACCCAATTAAAATTCAAACCCAGACAACCCACCGCAAATAGGTTCTTTTTAGAAACAAAATAGAAAAAACAAAAGATAGAACATCATCGTGCTTAGCTGATTCCTCCCATTTCAAAACCTTTTTCTCTTCAATTTTCAGAAATTAGGGTTTGGATTTTTTGGAGATGTCAGAGAGCAGCAGCATCGAAAGCAGTCGGAATGCCGGGCCGGATTTTCACCTTCCCGATGAAATACTTTCTGTGATTCCGACGGACCCATACGACCAATTGGACCTTGCCCGGAAGATCACCTCCATGGCAATCGCTTCTCGCGTTACAAGCCTGGAGTCTGAGATCGGAAGGCTCCAACAGAAGCTCAACGGCAAGGATCGCGTCATCCTCGACCTCGAGGATAAGGTCTCTCAGCTCCAACAGGCCTGTCACGACGCCGAATTGCGATTGAACGTCACTCTTCAAGATAATGTATTACTGCAAAAATAACTACTTTTTCATTTCCACAGCTTTTGCTTTTCATTTCCATTTAAAGGGAATTTCTCTTTTTCGTTTTTTAACAAAACAATAAATTAATCTTTTTACTTTTTTTTGGGGGAAATTAAAAGATGAAACTGTCGAAGGAGAGAGACAACTTGGCTTTTACTGCAAAGAAGCTTGGTCGCGACTTAGCAAAGGTTGTACTTTTCTTCAATTTTCCTTTTTTTTTTCCTACATGTTTTTTTTATTTATATGTTTATGCTCTAGCCTTTCTTAGTTTATTCTGGTTTATTTTATTTTATTTTAATTTTTGGGGGTTACTTACAATTGGTGATTTAGATGATCAATTCACCAGCAGGCCAGTGAAACAGTTTCTTTTTGTTGTGATATTAAAGTAACTCTTGCTAAGCTAACCATCATAAAAATCTTGAAGAGAAAAAAGCACCCTTTTTAACATCTGTGAATATGTCTGGGATTGCAATGACACCAAAATTTTGCTACTTGCTTAGTAGATTTGATAAAGTCATGCTATTGCACGATCATCATCTTTTGTTCTTGGTGCCAAATAAAAAATGAAAAGGTTCAAATTGGCATTCTATACTTACTATTGAGCACCCTGAAATGACTATTTGCACTAAACTGCATGGTTCATTACATGTGTCCCGTCACACATTTGGTCTAACATGTTCTTGGTATCAATTTATAAACGTCATATAATTTTAAGGCGGGGGAGGAGGGAGGGGGACGGGGATGGAGGCATCTGTGCTTCATTTTGTTCTTGGGATGCAATGAAGAGCTGCATCAATTTTGTTTGCTCTTATGTTATATGAAATGCAAGCAAAGAAACTACTGCTTATTAGTATGTTCATTTAAATGTTTGAAATAGAGCTCATTTCATGATGATTTACTTTCTTTGGATGGCTGATCACATTGTAACAAATAAGCACATGGTTTGTGAGTGTGGTGTTAGTGACATTATAATACACATGGAAGGGAAGAATCCTTTCCCTTTATTTCAGCTAAAATTGTTTTTATACTTGCTAAGTACTGCCAGAAATTGTGAAGTGTTAAAAAATAAAAGAGCAGAGACTTATATTTTCTGCTCTATATGCATTCAGTTCCTTCACAGTGCTTTTTTCCTGGTATTGGCTGGTATTCTTGTCATCCTTCTAAGGAAAGAATATTGTGGAAATTTCATACCCTAATTCATCTGCTATTTCATTTCAACTGCATAAACTTACTTCCTTTTTTTTTTCGTTTATACAGTTGGAGACCTTCAAAAGGCAATTGGTGCAGTCTTTGAGTGATGATGATTCATCTGTAAGATTACATAATATTCATTTTTTGGCATTTCTTTTGAGAGTATCATGAGAGGTTAACTAGCACTTGCAAAAAGAAAGTTTGGGTATAATCTGCAAAATTCTAAACAAGAATGAATATGATTTCCATTTGACTTGTAGGACTGTACAAAAACTTGAGGGGAAAACTCTTCATTTAGAAGTTTTGTTTGCCTCGGTAGTTCTCCTCTTTTCTTTTATTGACTGCGATGGTCTTTTTTTTTCACTGTGGCAGCAAGCTGAAACTGTTGATATTGGCATTTATGATCAATCCGTTCACAAGTCATATCCTTTGAAAGGTAACTCCACCATTGACTTTTTTATTCCTTCACTGAATTTGCTTTGCTTTTCATGTTCCTAGATATCATGTAACTTTAGCTGCTTCAAGCTATGGAGACCTCATTCCTGAGTTTGATCGTGATAATTCTATCTTGCAGAGGAGGTGAATAGCTACACAGTGCATCATTCTTTCAGTGGATCTGTGGATGGTAGAGGAAGTAATGGTGATGGTATTTGACTCTACATGTTCTTACATGATAACATTAGAATGTTGTAAAAGCTGTTTAATTATTATTCTTTTTTCTTGGATCCAGCCTCAAAGCACGCTTTGCAAAGGTTTTCCAGCTCTTACATAACACCACTGCTTATTACAAGTGACACACCGAAAATATCTTCCGCTACTGTATCCCCGAGACGATATTCTGCTGCAGTATCTCCTCAGAGGACATCTGGCAGCACCTCTCCAACAATCCCTCAATTTCAACGCCGAGTTTCAATGTCATCATTCTATCCTTCGAGTCAACAGTCCTCAGCAGCTAACTCTCCTCCAAGGGCACGGCCAAAACCAGGTTTCCAAGAGCTATCTCTTTTATTTCCAGTTTCCTTGTATAAGCTATCAAAATGTTACTGCTGTAGCTCTGCACTTCTGTCGTTACACACATAGGGAGTCATTCTTTATAGGAGATGCAAACTTGTGTTGACTCCAATATTTACACTATACACATGATTTTGCTCGAGTGTAAGAATGATTCTGTATGTGTGTAACAAACATTTGACTGCCTTTTCTAGCTGATATTATTTCTATTTGGACAAATTGTTTAAATACTGATTAGTTCATGTTTGTGGATTGTAAGCTCAAACTCCTCGACCTGATGGGAAGGAGTTTTTCCGTCAAGCCAGGTATCTAATTTTTTGACTTTTGTGCTGTTTAATTTGTTTGAGTAAAAGATCTTTCTCCTGATGTTTAATACATGTTGATTCAGGAGTCGTCTGTCTTATGAGCAGTTCAGTGCGTTTCTAGCAAACATAAAGGAACTAAATGCTCAAAAGCAATCTCGTGAGGTGATGAATATAATCTTGGTTATTAGATTTGTCTTGTGATTACCTTGTATTTGCTTAGTTCAAAATCTAAACGCTTTTCTGCTTTTTCTTTTTGCGCCGCATAATATTATAGGAAACTTTGAAAAAAGCAGAAGAGATTTTCGGAACGGATAACAAGGATCTGTATCTATCATTCCAAGGGTTGCTTAACCGCGGTGTTCGTTGATAGTACAAAAAAATTGTCTTGGGTGTATGTTCCCATCTTATGGTAGCTTTTAACATTTAACATAAATCTTGCTTAGTGACCATTGTTTTGCATGCGTCTAAAGTTGAGCTAAGGACATGTGATACTCTCGAACTATGACTTGAGGTGCAGTATCGCTAAACATCAGCTCAGAAATCTTTGCGCTGCAACCTTCTAGTAATTCAAATAATTGGGATTGGTGCAGATTATGCTATTGGTAGCTGCTGAGTCAATGATCTCAAGTTTAAATTTTCACTATTTCATGGATGCATGCTGTAGATTATTATTCCCTTTCTATTCTCTCGTTTCAGTTTTGCATTTTTGATTTTCACCATCACGTGCGACACATCTGAGAGGAGCGAGTGGTGCCAGCAGATGGCAGTTGAATCAACTTGTGAGTTGGATTTCCTTCTGTTGCTGCTCTCACTCCTCCATCTGCACGCGTATGGGTATGTATATCTTCTTCTGCTTAACTGTCAGCTGCCTGAAAATTTTCTTCTGTGGAGAAATGAGTATCTGCAGCTACTGATATCATGCGGACATTAATATGTAAATTGAAGAGTATACTGTTGATACTTTGTATCCATAACTAGCAAACATCTGATGTTGTAGTTGTATCTAGTGTAAGAATCTATTACAAGACACTATCAATTTCATTGAATTGTAGGATCTCTGTTCATATCTGAACTATTGTTGGTCAGTACTTGTCAATGTTTTCTCCTGTCTCTATATATAGCAAACACAAAATAATTCAATGCCAAGCTGAAGCGCTGGTGAAATGAAAAGATTAACATGGGCTGCAAAAGAAATTGGTCCTACCTTTTGACCAGAGAATAAGCATGCTTTGATAATAGAACATGTAGATTCTCAATATATATTGCTTTGCTAAGGAAAACAAATAGGCTAGTGCCATGTTGAACAAGAATACATATTTGTTGATCATCTTTACCAAAAGAAAGGTGGATGGCTGTTAAATCAATGGATAACCCAATATCTGCAGCAATCTGCAAACTTTCCTCCTTTATCTTGTTTGAAGTTTGAAAGGAATCAATAGGATTTATTAATTAATTCTTTGATCTGAGATGATATGGCTATCTAGGATTTGAACACAAAAACCCTTTGTTCTCTTGAGCTTTTAGTGTGTAGTAAAATGATTAATGAATAATGACAATATGAGCATAGATATGGCTAGGCAATTTAGATCATAAATGGTTCAACTTCATAGCCTCTTTTTTCTCCATTAGGATATATGATCAGCACCTGATACTTGGCTCTTTTCACTTTAACTGCATGCTTTTTGCGGAAAATAGGCTGGTAACATTTTTCCTCTCCTGTCCTTTTGTTTTTCTTACATTTTTTTGGGTAATGGGAACAGATTCTTATATCCATTTTGATTCCTTTGAAAGATTACATACACATGTTATTGTTTCCCCTTTAAGTGTTAGTATTTGTTTTTCCTACATAAATTAATTATCCACTTGATATATATAGCACATAGAGATGAGTGCATACATTTTGCTTTCCCTTGATTGGGTAAATGATTATCATCTATAAATAAAGTCATTCAGATGGTCTTAGTTTAAGAATTTTCACATTCCACTACTACTCCATTTGCCACTATTTAGCTGCATGTATCGCTATCATTCATACTTTAATACGACGTCTGTGTATTAGATTTATATTAACCTGAAATAAGACCTTACTCTAATTTCATGCAGCTTAAAAAGAGCAAATTAAATTGAACACATGTAGGGTAATGATAGTATGAACTAAAATGAAAGGAGAGGAGGCATATATTATATTGTAAAAAAGAAGTTTGATGCATGATGATAGAGTATAAGAGGTATATATTGTACGTTGATAAATCTTGATCTAGACCCATGTGTTAGATTCTAAGTCTATGGAGTAGGTCAGATCTTTCACAAAATTATTAGTGCTAAGCTTTTCAACAGCATCAGAATAGTAACCACATGACACCCTCTTTCGCCTTTCTTGAGTTGCCTTCGACGATTCCTTTCTAACACCAATTAAGTCTGCGTAAAGATTTGAAATTTATGAATTCTTACTGCACGATAATACCAGCACATTGAAATCTTTTCCCCTTTCTTTATTATATCTTGACTGGCCACCTTTTATCCAATAACAAATTGATACCTTAATGGAAGTTATGCAGCTTATTAACACAAAGCTTTAGTGAGACACTTGGAATTTAAACTATACCTTATAATGCTTCAAACAGGAAGATAACTTTATTGTTGGTGAATGATAGTAGCATAAAATTGGGAAAAGAATGAAAATTTTGGTAGAGATATGATAATGAACTAGAAGAATCTTTATCTTTTTTCCTCCATGGGAAAAAGGGTACATATATCGCTAGTATTTGTATTTGTAGTCTAGCAATATATGTGTGAATATATTCACATCAATGTCGCTAGTAACTAAGCTGCATATATTTGTGGATAATATTGTAGAGCCATCTCGACTATAAGGCCACTAAAATAATTACTTGAGCCTCTACTTTCTTACAAAAATGTATATTATGTACATAAATTGTTAAAAGTTTGTGTATCAATAAATTTGAAAAGAAATTTTCGAATAGAAAATATAGTTATTTTTTCTTCATTTAACATAATAGTTGATTGAAATAGAATAATGTTTAGTTAATTGTAGCATCCTTTTTTTTATTTATTTATCTGTTTTGTTATTTCATTTATACTCTTGACGATTATCATGAACCAACATAATTATTCTTGTATTTACTTTTTCTAAATTTCTTTTTCACTATTTTTATTCTACCATTCTTAAATATTCTAAAGTCTCTCAAACAGTCAAACTTTATACATTATGCAAAATCTATTATTGTGTATTTATAAAAGGATCAAATTAATTTTTTAGTGGCTTTTTCAAATTTCAAGCACTAAGACTAAATTAGTCTGACTAATCAACACTATTTAATACTATCATTATATCAACTTATCAAATTCAACGCAACACTATCATTAACTTTTTAAAATTTTAAGTCATGTGTTATTATTTTAACTAATATATATTATATATTTTCATTGAAAATTTACATTGTTTATATTTTTACTTCATATATCCTGCCTTTTCAGACTTCATTTGTAGGATTACATTGAGTATGTCATAATTATTCAATTTATATATGTCAGTTGAAAATAATATAGCCTCTATGAAGTTTAGCTTTAAGCCTCCAAATTTGTTTAGACCACCATGTTCAATTTTTTTTTAATTAAGTTTCATCCTAGGAGCTTCACCAAACAATTTATAATTCATAATTAAATTAAAAATGAAAATTTGGCTAACATAATTCATAAACAAAACCTACCCACATATTACTCAGATATGTGAAGCTCATACGTGGTGTGTTATTAACCAGGAATAATCAATTTTTTTGAAAACAAAAACTGTAATTTTGTAAAAGTAAGAGACAAGTGAAACATAGAGAATACAAGTCGAGCAAGTTGCCAAAAAGCTTTCATATAGCTATAAATAGTTAAGAGCACAAAATCCATATGGACCAACCAAACCAAAATTGACCGACTCATATTAAAAACAACACCATAGTCTTAACATCAAACTATACATTTCTTCAATCAAAAAACATGGCTTTCACACCTCATAATGATGAATACTATACTAGTCATGGCCTTTTCTCCAATGAATTCATCAATTCTTCTCTTGTTACCAATCCTCCTCTCCCACAAATATGCAATTCCCATTATGATCATAATATTAATGAGCAATTACTCAACATTAATTCATTGGCTCATGATCATTACGTGCCTCCATCAATTTCAATGATGCCATGGTTCCCTGAGCGCCTCGGGGTTTGTGAAATGACGGTGCCAGTACTACTACCGGCATCGTCTAATTCAAGCGACTATTCTTTGAATAGTACTAATTATCATCCTCATCAGGTTTATGTAGTCGATAACAAGAACAATAGTAATGGATGCAACAGCCATAACCATGAGGTTTGTGAATCTTGGGATGAAAATACTCATGATCATGGTTTTGAATCCACCTTCCGCTCCCCTTCTTCTCTCGCTATCTCCAATAATAATAATTGGGTACGTTTGCTTCATCTATTCTTTTAGATTTTATGATCAAATCATCTCAAAATTTAAGTTATTTGAGAAAAGACACGTCTTTTACGAGTGCACCTGAAATTTTTTTTATCTTAAACTAAATCTGAAGGCCTCTATCAATTGGTCTTCTAAAAGTTTTAATCACTTAACTAAAACGAGCATATTTAATTTTTATTTACTTTATCAATACATATAAATATAGTCAACATATTTTGTCATAAATATAGTGTAACATTTTGTGCATGGAAAGTTAAGAAAAGCAAGTAAACACGTTGGTAACGGACTTGGGAGTTGTCTACTTAATTAATTCATTCTGCATGATCCTTGTTTTTTGTCAAAAGTGAGTTAGATACAAGATGTAATTTTTATTTAACAGTGTAGCTAATACATGTGTATTGTAACTCATATACGTAAGTATTTATTAAATTGTTGTTAACAGAGGGGTCAAATGGAAAGAAGTCCCAAAATCAAAGAAACTTCGTCAATGAAGATTGGCAGGTATTCAGAAGAGGAGAGAAAGGACAAAATTCTACGATATCTCAAGAAAAGAAATCAAAGGAATTTCAACAAAACTATTAAGGTATATTTTTATTATTTAAATTGTATATTATAGCGCGATATATCATTAATTAAAATAATCTGGACATGCATGCAGTATGCTTGTCGCAAAACCTTAGCAGACAAACGTGTTCGAGTTCGTGGAAGATTTGCTAAGAATAATGAAGTCTGTGATGATGAAGTCCTCATCAAAGGAAATGTTAATTTTCGTGGAGACGAGGATGTTTGTTATGATAATCCATTAATCCAGGTTAACTAATTAAATCCTAATTACTACTTAATAATGAATAATCCATCTTTGTTTTCAGTGTTAAGAATGTAATTTACTAAATAAAAATTCTACTCTCTCTAACACCTTAAGAGTTTTTAGATGAAACAGTTCCACACGTTTGTCAATAATATATTTACTGATGAAATTATTTGTTTGTTTTTTGGGTTTTGATGTGCAGATGAAACATGGTGATCATTATAATGAGGAGAATTGGTTAGAAGAGGCAATAAAAAATTTTATGTATACACCTTATATAGGTAGCTCCTATGATGGAAGTTTCATACGCTGATATCAGTTCAGTCATTTGTTTATTACTATAACTACTTAAGACACTAATTATAAAGTTGATGTACTCCATTATTTATGAATTAATAGTCATGGTCCACTTTCTTTCATATATACTCAAAATTAGCATTGCATAAACAATACTGGTTTCAGACTCCTTTTTGACACATTGACAAACCGCCTTTGTTTGTTGCTATTTCATTATCTTTTCTGTGATCTCAATAATTCTTACTACATGAAGGACTTCAAACCAAAAAGAAATATAGTTAACTAAGAAGCATCGTCAAATAACCATATCGTATATATATATATAGAGATAGAGAGAGAATAAGCGACGGATTATTGATGTTTAGCAACAAAAGTTGTTCATCCTCTTTTTGGGATAATAATCAAATACATACGATCAACTAATTAATTTACGGCAAATGTAGTCATATTTTATTTATATAAAAATAGTCAAAAATCATAGAAAGTATACTCTATATAATACAGATTGTGAAAAGTCATATCGAGATAGCATTTACTTATATATGAGTTATACACTAAATATATATTATAATACACTCAAAATAAATATAGCTTGACTATACATAAAATAGACATTGACTATATATACACGCCTATACAAAGAATGATCATTTCTTTATAATTATTTTGATCGAATGATCATCTATTGTAATTATTCTTTCCTTTTCTTTCTTATAATGGATGAACATAGTTATTCGATACAAGTAGCTAGATACAAGGTAAATTAAATAGTTAAAGTATGTAAGCAGGCAATATAATCCATATACAACAGTACGTGATTAAAAAGGTTTAATTTTATTTAAAGGAATTCTAATTGGGTATATAATGTCTTTCAGTATCCAAAACTAAACTCAATACCATATCCTAATTAAATAAAAGCAAAAGGTTGCTGACTGATTAATTTATACACGTTACCTGTTATCCAAATAGCGTATAAGGAAATAATTTAACAGATTAATTAAAAGGGGTTTAGAATCTAATAAAAAGGTTTGATTACCTTAAAGAATCAAAACAACTTTATTTTCAACGTTAGCATAAATTCTGTATCGAGCGATTACTTGGAGTTACTTTTGTAAGGTACCGTTATAGCATCTTTTGTACTTAACTAGAATGAACATCATCATTATAACGTTGAATGAATTAAAAAGGTAAGAATTTTGATTATTTTTATTCCATCACCTCCTTGATTTCTTTGAAAAAGATGGACAAGCACAAAGAGAAAAGCTAGCTAGCTTCGACAATATAATAGGGGAATAATTCTTATTTCTTTAATTTGGACATATATATTATTAATTTAAATAATATATTTTATATCTAAGGGCTGCTGATATGGTGTTTTGTTCGTTATTCCTCTGCAATTGATTATCAGTTTAGATTAGGAGGCATTTTCAGTGCATGAGACAAACAACAACTTGCATCATTTTTTTTTCTTCAACGCCATGTCAAGTCAAACAATGGGACGATGAGAATATATATTTATAGAGTGCAAGAAAGCAACAGTTAGTTTTCGATAGCAAAAGAAATTCTATTGACTGGTAGTTTGATGTTTCATTTCTGGCCTTCATTAGCCTTGTGTGGTCATGATCAATCTTGTTAATGTCAAACGAAAATAATGATTAATTAAATCAATCCAAATTGAAAGAATTTGTTCTTGGAGCCCATCAATCTCTTGATTTTACATCTGAAATGAAATAGACCTAATGAGAGGTCAAAATGTGGAGATAACTAAATCGACATCTTTGTTGTTAAATTTTATAAGATACTAGGAGGACAAAGAAAATAATATAGGCACTCCTAGCTAGGCCAAGAAGATGGGGATCACAAGCTTGCATTCTTCCAATCGTAAGAAAGCACTAAAATTGAAGTGACCCCATTATCAATGAAGTGTCCTTATCAACCCTTCTAGGTCTTCAAACCCCACTCACTAATCATCTAAGTTTAGCTTTGTAAGTCGATAGAGGCAGAATTTTGAATTTATAATTATTTGCACAAATAACACAATTTGCGTCGCTAAATTTTGACCCAAAATAGTGATGAAGGGTATAGGAACAAGGCATCATTTTCAAGGTGGCCAAAATTAAAATGATTACAAAATTCTACTCATAGTGTCCTTTGGAGTAAGGGAAGGTTATTATCATTAGTGGGATCAAATGATAAATAGCTATAGTACTTACAACATTATGGTTTCTGGAATTCTTTGTACTCCATGATAGAAACTTTCTTCTCATGAACTGTGGCTGAAAATGGGTAATCTATTTATAATTGCATGGCAATCAACATCATATCAAACATTAATATATATGAGAGAGATGGAGGATCAGTTATATATTATCCCCTAAGATATTGTCGGTCATATAATCGATCTCCATGCTTTTGGTAATTGGATTATCGACTACTACAAGGTTGGCAATAAGTTGACTCTCTATCTATTTGTTCATATATTCCAAATTGGGAAAGTGGGGCACTCTTCTTCAAAAGCTAACTACCTTCTTCATCAAAGTAACTTTGACTATGTATATATATTGGGGCAATTTGGAAAATCAACTCGGAAAATAAGCAGTGGTAGAGCCTCAATTTTCTTTAAAGGGGTGAAGGGGCTGAGGTTCGATATCTATTAATTATTACATACAAATAAAAAGTTATTTGTACCATATAAGTAATATAATTTTTCACCAAAAGGGGGTTCGGATGAAACCCTGAATTGTTATGTAGTTTCATGTATAGTCAAACTCTATTTTGTTTTTGAATATATTATAATGTATATTCAGTGTATTGCACGTGTATATGTAATCAACATTATATAATCAATGTATACTTTATATGAATTTTCGCAAGTTATACTATAAACATGTAAAAATTTTATATGATTTTGGGCTGTTTTGTCATGCAGGGTTATACCTTATATTTATTATAAATTAGTTTATAGTAGATATTTATTATAAAGAGTCCATGGGCCCAAATTGGCCCAACGCTAGAGAGCTCAAAATGGCCCAAGGCCGATAAACCTTTTTTGCTTCCTTTCCTTTTCTTATTGGTTTTTGCTGCATTTTTTTAAAAATAACAAATATCCTTTTTCACAAAACTTTTTCTATGCAATTTTTTTCTTCTATCAATATTATATAAATGACATAAAGTATGTATATATAATATACAAATAAGTATGTAATGTATTAATATTTTATAGATAATCATGTAGTATGTAATATACTAATATTATATAAATAGTTAGTAGCATATTTGTAATGTATCAATATTCGTATAAATCACGTATAAATATGTATTAATATCATATAAATGGTATATAAATATGTATATATAATATATAAATAATTATGTAGTGTATATGTAATTTATTGATATTGTATAAATGTGTATAGTTGGGTATCAATATTATATAAGCAATTATGTAATGTGTGTATATATATAATAATAAAATAATTAATTTACAATAAATATAATTATATTTTTATTTATATAAAATATACACCAATTATTCAATCTCGATTAATTCAAAATCACTTCTAAATAATTCTAAAGTTTAGATTTTGAATCTTTTGCTAAATAATTCATTTGAAATGATTTATATTGACAGTTTATTAAAATTTCTTAAAAAAAGACGCAAGACAATATGGAAGAAGCAATAAATAAAAAAGTGGCATTTACAAATAAAGACAGAAAAAAATGCAGAACATATATTTTCAGAAAGTGACTGAGATTAGTCCAAAAATCACGTGTGAGTTGATATTTTTGATAAAGTGATCATTGTTTTTGTATACTTTTGGGGTAGAGCAGCTCAAAGTACGGTAAAATTTTGTGGACACTATGATCTGTGCAAAAACTCGGAAAAAATTGACCTTTTAAGTTATAGCTATCATTAAATAATTTATGGATAAATCATGGCTAAGAATTAAATTAAGAAAAAATCAAGTTTGAGTTTCTTTAAAGTATATTATTTATATTTATATTTTATTTTTTATACTATTAAAATTTTATCATCTTAATATTAAAATTCATGCGGTAATGTCATACTAACGTTAGTATCTGCTTATACGATATATCAATAAGGTATAAATATACCAACAGGGTATCACAAATGATTAAGCTCAATCCTATATGATACTGATATGGTATAAATATACCGACAAAGTATATAGCGAATATATTTTCTACTAATTTAGAGTTTAATAATTTTTTTATTTATTCCTTATTTATTTCTTAAAAAAATCTTATATATTAATTGAGTATCAATATAATACCAGAATATTATAAAGGACTAAACTTATTCTATATGATATCGCTATGGTATATATATACCGTCAGAGAATATTTCATAATATTTATGTTGATATCAACACACAAAATAAAAAGAAATAAGTATTTAAAAAGATAAATAATTTACATAATAAGTTTATTAAAGATAAATATT
>JAOTQR010000097.1:24783460-24799288 GCA_025774065.1 Solanum ossicruentum | reverse complement strand
AGGAAGAATTCCAATTAGCCTTTTTCTTAGTGATTGTGCATTATTCCAGCTAAATTTCAATGCCAACTTTCTGTGTTTCAATATGAATAAATTCAAGTTGGTGTCATTACTTAGTGTTTAAGGGGCTTGCTTAGAATATCAAGAGATATGTTTCTAGATTCATACACGGATTTAAAATGGTATGTCTAGTTACATACATGATGCATGTCTGAGAGTCATTATACTTGAAGATTTGAGTAAGAAAAATCTTGTAGAGTATTGTCATAGGATACTTTAGAATATTATTTATATAGTTAACATTTTCTTACTTTATAAACATAAAAATTGATTGCCTTTCTAATCGTACTTAATTTAAGACTTACTATATAAGGAACACCTTTTGTATATTGTTGCTTAGTCTAGTCAATCTGACATTTTTCCTAATTTAACATGGCCTCAGAGCCATACGGGGAATGGCAGGGTGGGGGGTTAGAATGCCTAATCTTGCTTTGCCCATTATTGCTCTCCACATGCTCCAGATGTCTGGTCCTTGTCATGTGTGGGTGTGGGAACAGGAGGGTGTTAGAATGTTTAACATTAGTTACTTATCAATGAAAAAGGAGATTGGCCCACATTAGTTAATGAAATGTTTTATTGTCTTTTTATATGGTCTTTGGGCAATCCTCACTTCATAAGCTAATTTTTGGGTTGAGTTAAGCCTAACGTGTATTTCATAATAGAGAGAGAAAGGAAAATATGTATCATAATGGTCACTTAGAACAACAATTGCCAGCTTCTGGGTTTTTTACTTTCACTTGCCCATTAGACGGGCAAGCTGAAAAAGGAAAGAAAAAAGGACTAAAACAAGATGAATTTCTATAATTCCCATTTCTGTTGTTTGTTTTAGATATTGCTGGGCAGAAGCTTCAATTTCTATGAAGTTATCTTGTAATTGCCTGAATGATTGATTAGCAAAGTAATCTTTGCTCTGGCTGTTGCTTTGAAAACTAGTCCTATTTGCCATTTCATGTCATTCTACCTGTCTATGCAGAAATTCGTCAACTTCGTGGAAAATAATTTTGTAATATTATCGTCTAATCGGTGTGCATTGCCACCAAGCTCCATTTCTCTGCCAATTGAAGGTTAACTTTTTTTACCTTTCTACTATTCGGCATGCATTAAATATATATACACACACACACATGTTGATTTGGCTTCTTGTAGACCAGAAGTTGATCATAAGTATGAAAGTTTGTTTGTTTAATACCATTAAAGATAGTGTGCAAACTTTCTAAGTCAACCTATGCATTTCATTGACCAATTGCAGGGATTGCAAAAGCTGCTGAACGACAGTTCCTCACATCTATTACTGTCTATCCAATAAAGTCTTGTGCGGGATTTAGTGTGGATCAGTGGCCTCTAACATCTACTGGTACCTATTCTTCTATATCTCAATCGGAAAATACAGTAGTTCAATTTTTATGCCACTTATGATTTTGTCAAAATTAAGAGATATTGTTCATTTCAGTTGCATATAAGAAATTGGTCCACGTTTCTTTAGAATATCAAAGTTTTTTGAATTTCAGTGTATCATTCTTATAAAATAGCTGTCCATTCCTTTCCGTATGAATTTAGGGCTATTGCATGATCGTGAATGGATTCTCAAGAGCACAACTGGTGAAATTCTTACCCAAAAGAAGGTAGAATACTTTATAATTCACATCACATTCCAACTCCCTAGAATAATCTTCATTCTCTCTCTATATCTAAATCCTATTTTCTCCTGTGTTTCACTAGTAACTTTTAAGTGACTTAATCTCTACAGTCCATGTTTCTTAGCCTGTCATCTAATTTTCTTATTGTTTGTTTTTCTCAGAAACATTTTGAGAATATGTAATTGTCCATGCTCTTGATTGGGCTATGTTCTCTCCTTTTATATCTAGAAACATAATTTTGTAAGAGATGCCAGTAACAGCGGGAAGCTTATATACTAGATAGATAATAGATGATTGTTCAATATTTACTAGTTATTGCATCTTAACTTTTTTTTTTTTTTTGAGAATTATATTGTGTCTTGACTATTATCTCTGATGCAGTGTTGATTTCTTCTGCATCAAAATCTAAGTCAGCTGTATTTGCATAGGTTCCAGCAATGTGCTATATTTCCACGCTGATTGATCTCAATTTGGGAAAACTGTTTGTAGAGTCACCTCGTTGCAAGGAGAAATTGCAGATTGAACTCAAATCCAGCCCACTTGTCACTGGAAGAGATGAAATGGATATCCAAAATCATAGGTTTGAGCTTCATCTTCGCTTTTTGCCTTTTGTTATTAAATACTTGATAAACAAGATATTGTTTAAGTAGTTAAGAATGAAATCACGTGAATCAATTTGTAGTTATTTAACCACTCTCTCTTTTAGCTCAAAGAAAGGAAAGTACGTCGTGAGCTGTGTTCACCGCGTAAAAATCTAAGAAGATAGTGGTGCATGAATATAGTTTATGTAAGTGGTGCTTTTTGAATTAGCAGTATTATAGTAATGCTCAATCATTTTTCGTGTCTTTTTGATTTGGGTAGATATGAAGTCAGAAGTTACAACAATGAGGTTGATATCTGGTTCAGCAGGGCAATTGATCGACCTTGCATGCTATTAAGGAATTCCGGTTCCCAAAGTCACTCCTGCATAGATAAAAATGGGAGCCCTGGCATGTGCAGGGATCTTGGCTCTAGATTGAATTTTGTTAATGAAGCCCAGTTTCTGCTGGTATCTGAAGAAAGCATAGCTGACCTCAACTCTAGGCTGAAATCAAGTATGTTTTCTTAGCTTCTCCCGTTCTTAGTAGTGAGCGAACTCTATTTCTGGTATTTAAACTCTTTTGGAGTAGGAATATATGGAAATTAGAGATTGCACTCAATACAATTGGTCAATTGAGGATGTTCTTCTAAGCGTTGCATAATACATCTATACAACAATAAGTGGAATAACTTCTGTTCCTTGGATACTGCTGCTTTGCATTATTTGAATTTAAGTTCAATGAGTTGGTATTTATCTCTTTAGAGGAGACTACGTTCGGAACTTTTACCTCTAGTAGCATGGCTGTTGTGGGCTTGTGATAATAGGATGATTGAGAAGGAATAATAAAGGGAATAACTGGATCTGTTCAGTATCTTGTATAGTCCACTATACATGAATTTTTTATTCGGCATAAGTCACTTGTATCATTTAATATGCTTCCTCTGATGGTGGTTAGTGATCTTTAGATAAAGGTGAGTGTATAAAGCAAATAAGTTTATCGAAAAATCATTCAACCTTTTCTTTTTTTCCTTTTTTACATTTAGATGGACGAAGTAGCAATGGTGGACAAGTAGCTCAAGTTGGCGCAATGAGATTTCGACCCAATCTTGTAGCATCTGGTGGTGAACCATATGCAGAAGATGGATGGAGCAATCTAAATATTGGAGGCAAATATTTTACGGTGAGTTCTAGGTCCTATAAAATCAATATTTTGAAACATGAAGTGACTACGTTCTTTCCAATAATCATAGAGGAGTATTCTTTATTCAGAAAGTCAACAGAGGTACGAAAAGTTCCTCGTGTTCACACTGATATTGTTAAGTGCAGTCACTGGGTGGTTGCAATCGTTGCCAGATGATCAATATAAATGCAGAGGCTGGGGAGGTGCAGAGGTTTAGCGAACCTTTGGCAACTTTGGCAGGTTACAGGAGAGCAAAGGTTAGAATCCACCTCAAAATAGATGCCAACTTTTTTACTTAATCGAGTTAATTGCCATTTACCATATTTCCGTTGCAAACAGGGGAAAATATTGTTTGGCATACTGCTGAGATATGAGAATAATACGGAAACCGAGTCAGATACATGGATTAGCGTAGGAGAAGAAATAGTTCCAAATGGAGATAGGCGCTGATTGTTATTTGTTGAAGCCCCTGTTTTGAGACTTGTAAATAGTCAGAGCAGAGGTGATACAAGTGTTCAATGTTGTGAAAAGGTGGCAGAAATACTCGCTCTCGACAGGCCAATGCATTAAACTGTACTTTGTTGTTGTTCTCTGTATGCAAATGCGTATGTACTTGTAAAAGTATTTTCTGATATCTTACTTCTTTGTAACCAGTACAATTATAATTATAAGCTAATAAATAATTGCAATGTTTATGTTCACTGGGCTGCATACAGTGTTGTGTGCATGAAATGTAAGTCTTTTAGTTTGTGTAGTGACTCGCTTGTGCAACCCATGGATGTTGTAATTTGCCAGTATTGGCTAATTTATCAATAACATTCCTATCCAGTATAACCCATGGCATTCCTTGATATATGAATGATGCAAAATCCTCCGTGATCTTATTAGCAGTCCTTTCTCGAGACACGCTTCCACCAAAACAGTTGGAAAAGATTGTGGAACGTTGAAAGCTTTATTCTTAACAACTATAATAAGACATGTCAGTACTTTGTAATTTTATCGATGATTGCGGTTGTAATATATTACATCATTAAGTAACCCTAGTTTCGAAAGAAGGGACATTATATTAACTGCATCAACTAATTGTTGAATAATATCGTCCTTCTGTCTTTTTCTTATGAAGGAGATTGCTTCTTAGGGATAAAATTATAAAAATATTACAAGATAAGTGGAAGGACATGTTTGTTATTTAGTGTCTTTAAGTGTTTGGTATAGTCTTGAGAACTGAAAGGACATATATATCAATTCTGTCTTGACTAAAGACTTTGACCTTTTCTCTACCTCTCATTAATGTGCCCTTCTTCTGATTCACTTTCGTACATGTTTGACTTTCTGGCTGCTGCTAAATTCCAACGAGACTTTTGGTACTAACTTTTCCCTGAATCACAAAATTTAATTGTGGTTGGAAGTTGGAAGCATTCATTTCTTTCTTCCAATATGGACTTCCCATTCAGCTTTGCTTCACATCTTTACATACAAATTTATCAATCTAGAATATAACAACAAAAATGGATTACAATTTCGAATGCATGACCTTCCATTAAATTATATACAAGGCAATATCATTGAAATTAATAGCAGAAAAAACTATAGTAGCTTAGCAGTAAAGTCATATTGACTTGGTTGATGCCTTGATGGGAAGTCGTCCACCTTCCAACGCAAATAGTGGTAGTGCTAGTTGATTTTTCATGAAAGCAATATCAAATAAGGCTGCGTTTGGTATGATCTAAGGAAACTATTTGTTAGATTTTTTTTTAAGAAAACATTCTTTTGTAACCAGGGTGTCCACCTAAGCTATCCGCGCCTCGACTACTTTCACAGGACACTTTGTATGAATTAGTAATTCTGACCATCAAAGCTAAATCAGATGAGAAAAATTGTTTATTTATTTATTTTCTTATATTTAATAAATATATTAATACTATTAATTTTAAGAACATTATTTACATATAATTTAAGATAAGGTATGTAGGGCCGGGGGTTGGGAGAATGACTGGAATACTACTTGTGATATTTGTTTTTATTGTAATGAGAATTTGTTTTAACCAACAAAACGTAAAAAACATGTTGATAGCAAACACACCCAAAGAAGTGAAGATTTTGTTGGTTGAAAGGTAAAAAGGGCCGGCAGTTTAAGTGGTTAAAAATTAGGAAGAGAGTAGTGGACTTGTTCTCAATTATATAAATATTCCTTACATTAACCTGATATCTTGGCTGGTCAAAATTGACACACACATATTTGCATCTTTGCTGGTTTGTTTGTCAGAATTCTCCATTCAATTTTATATGCATTCTATGACTTGGTTGCAACTAATTTAATAAGCTCTTCATGTTTACTATTTATGGATTACGATTGCTTCTAGAATTTGATTACAACAAAACTAAATTAAACAAACTTAATTGTCATTACTCAGAATTAAGCCAAGTGAAATCTCTGCATTAAGAAGCACAGTAAATTGACATGATAAGGCTAAAGCTTAGTCAAATGAATTAGTTGAGCAAGCTTAAACCTTTTTCTATCTAGTTGAAGAAATGGATAGTGGGAATATGGTGACTATTTTTTGTTTTTTTACAAAATGTTTTCTTCCAACTCACCTATACTATGAATCAGCTGATACCTCATCATATTTTACTTTTTACAAATATACCATTATGTTAAATTTTCTAGATTTTTTTTTTGTGTATTTATTTCTTTATATTTTGGTACTATCATGTCACTCAGGGATCGCCTAAACAAGTTTACTTGGGAGTCCTAAAACCAAACTTCATAGAGAAGCCTCATATATACACACACACATACAGAAACACACACACTCACACATTATGATGTAAGAAGGTAAACAACGTAATGTTTCAAATAAAATATATAGATAGAGTTGGAATGATAAAATTTGACTCAAACATTTGAAAAGTTTATTTTATGATATCAAAATAGTATTGTGTTAAATAAATTGGAATAGTGATATTAAAATAGTATTGATTAATTTTAGGGCTTGAAATTTGTATATATATATAAGTTAAAGATTCCAAGTAATTATTTTAGTGACTTTGTACCCTAATACTTCTGTTTCAAAGTGGGGAAGGAATTTGGCCACCCATATTGTAGTTCGTGAAATGGTGATAAAAAATCATGATGATAAGCCCAAATAGAAGACTGAAGACTTTTTCCAATATAATTTGAGTTTTATAGTATAAAATATCATTTGGTCCCTCGAACCAAAAAGTCAATACAAATCATGACTTTGACCCAAGTCTATCGAAACCTCTTCATTAGTATTAATCCACGTCACCTTCTTATTTTTTTTAAAAATATATAGTGGATATCCCTCATATATAAATATATGCTCAAACTAAGCTAAGCAAGAACAACAACACTTAAAAGATCAATCTGAAGCTGTTAGTTAAGAAATACTAAAAATTATGGAAGTGGAAAATAACATGAGCAACTTGGTAACAAGTAGTACTAAATATTACACAGCAAAACAAGATGAAGAGGAGGATGACGTGGCACTTCCAGGTTTCAGATTTCATCCAACTGATGAAGAACTAGTAGGATTTTATCTAAGGAGAAAAGTTGAGAAAAGGCCAATCAATATTGAACTCATCAAACAGATTGATATCTACAAATATGAACCTTGGGATCTTCCTAGTATGTATCTATTTATCTATCTTGCTATTTTGAGTTTATATATTGCGAATAAATCTCTATGAGGTAGATCCCATGTTGCGAATAAATACATAATTTTGTGCGCAGAGTCGAGCAGCATGGGAGAAAAGGAATGGTACTTCTTTTGCAAAAGAGGGAGAAAATACAGGAACAGTATTAGACCAAATAGGGTGACTGGTAGTGGATTTTGGAAGGCTACTGGTATTGATAAACCTGTTTATAGTTGTGGTGAATGCATTGGGTTGAAGAAGTCATTGGTTTATTACAGAGGGAGTGCTGGAAAAGGCACAAAAACGGATTGGATGATGCATGAGTTTCGTCTTCCTGCTCAAAATGAAAAATCAACTAAACACATTCAAGCCAACACCATTCCTCAACAAGCTGTAAGTATATATAATCTCACGCTGCTACCCGTTATCAAAACGTGTTTTCTCTAACAACTTAATTCATTTAAGATCTTTGTTTGCTTTCATACCATATCGAATTATATGAGTAAAAGAAAAGGTTTATGCATGAGGAACTAAATTATGGGTACGTTTGCAGGAAGTTTGGACTCTCTGCAGAATCTTCAAACGAAACGGTTCATACAAGAATAACTGCACAGCCGCAGCAAAGCGGAATCTAGTAGTTGAGACACAAACATGCAGTGTTGATTCATGTTCAGATTATATAATAAGCTTTGGTGCTCCAGCAACAACTATGGCCAAGCACAATACTGAAATTACCAAACCCTTCATTAGCGGACATGTTTATCAAGACATGATGATTTCAACTAATAACCAGCAGCTGTGTAACACTGCTCAAGTACCTTCATCAGACGCCAACGAATTGTTAAAGAGTGTAAATTATTGGGATGAACTTAGGTCTATTTTGGAGCTCGATCCGTATTGATCCTATATGATTTTTGTACACTAAAATTTATTCATCGACTTATACTTCTACTGATATAATTTGCCAAGTATGGCTAACTTTCAGTTAGTTTTACAAGAATTAAGACCATGTCTAACGTTGTCTTATAAAGATATGTGTATTCCTAATTTGTGCATGCTAGATTCTCTATAAAGTAGTAAAATAGTTGTTAGGCCTAGTCCAAATGATCTTCTTGCATAAGGGAATATCAAATTTGATGGGTAGCCGGTGTCAAAACGAATATGAAAAAACCATCTTATCATATGGATTTTTATTATTTTTCAATAAAATTATGGACTTTTATTTAAACCAACATTTGGGATGATCTTTTTAGTTTATCAAAAAAATCCAAATTTCCTCGGGATAACTTTATATGTATGCACATATATTTTATATATTAACATATTAAATTTAATATATAAATATAACTACAGTCATAGGCTGCTCGTGGTGCCTAGACGACTTTGGACCTTTACCTTTTAATTAATTAGCTTTAAAATTAAAAGTTACTAGATACTTTGTCAAATAATGGGACAAAATCTATGCAACTCCTATGTAAAGTTTTAGATCAAACAAAATAGCAACAAAATTTTTACATTCTTGACTTTATGGTAAAAAATTGAAGTATTTCTTCAAAACACACTTACAAAAGAATATTTTAATAACAATATATTTTGAGATGATCTTTTAAAAATTAAAAAAAGCTGCAAAATTAACTAAATCGACCTTTTTTTTTTCTTAAAATTAGTTGATGATCTAAAGTTGTTAAATATTATTCGGCCTTAATTATTTGCATTTTTTTGTTGAAAACATTTTGATCTTTTTGGATCGTGTATTGGGTTGAGAAGATGACGAGGCAGCATCTCATGGGTTAAAGAGACGGTAACGGGGCCCCAAAGCCGCATTTTAAAGATTTTTAAACAGGCTGGATGACCTCTGAAGATAAGTAGGCAAGAACAAGAACGCGCATCTTCATTTTCTCTCAGCAAAATTCCTACGAAAATGGAGAAACTTGTTACTCTAAATGCTTCAAATTTGGGCTCCGGTACCCTTTTACCAATTGGGTTTTCTTCTCCATGCCGGAAATTTGCAGTTTCATTTCAACGCCGGCGGGTCCACGTCACCAGGGCTTCCACTGCTGTAGAACAGCCAGTTCAAACTAAGGCCGCCGTCATCAGAGTTGGCACACGAGGAAGGTACTCTCAATTCTTTACCCAATCTATTTGTACAAGAATGTTTAATTGGGTTCATCTCAGCTTAAAGCTACAGTCTTTCAACTGCAAGTGGCTGTTACCAATTACTCCCTCCATTTACTTTGGACTTCGTAGGTGTCATTTAGTTCAATAGTCTCAGCGCATTTAGTCATCAGAAATGAAAATGTGAAAGTGTGGGGTGATGGCTCCATTGTTGTACGGATCTAGATTTGACTTTCTTCTCCAAAAATGTTGTCGCACTCATGTCATATTTTTGAAAGATCTGACACACGCCCTTAGCATTGTTGAAGAGTAGACATATAATCCTACTGACCTTTGCTTCCCTGTAATGTAATGATGATGGTTGGACATATTTCAGATCAGTTTTAGTCTAATTTGTTTCCACATTTTTTGATGCTCAGCATTGGAATTGCTATGTAGCCTTTTGTTTACCGTGGGTTCGGGTCCCTCTCTTTCTGCACTTTCCCTGAATTCACTAATGTTAATGAGCGAAATGTATGAAATAGCGATGGAAAAAATGATTCCAACTGTTAGACCTTTCTTTGATATATATCCTCTATTCCTAATTGTTGTTTTTTGGAAAATAATGGAAAGAGCGGACAAGGAATTCAAATATCCCTGCCAATGTATTTGCTGTTATTGAGAATGTGTTGTATTTTAGTTATGATGTAGACATAGTGTTAATCAAAATGCAGGCTTTTCAAGGGGATCTGACATTATGGGGAAACAAAAATACAACTTTGTATGCTTGACTCCTCTTTGTGCTTGCATATTAGAAATTGACTAATATTAGTAGTTGATATACCCTTTCTTTCTCCTTGCATTTTCCCGCTCACATATATTTCCTAGCCCATCTGATATTTATTTTGATAGAAAAAAATCTCTTGTGACTTCCATTATTTCATGAACATATTTGGTAACAACCATGTAATTTATAAGGGATGAATTTCAACATCACTTTGGATTAGATCTGCGTACTTTCTCCTTCTTTATGTGTATGTGGGGGATGATAAAAGTTGATTGATATACCTTTGAAGTGCTTTTTCTAAGACTCTTCTCTTATGGATTACATATGCAATTACTTGTGTAGGACAGCCCTCTAGCTCTTGCCCAAGCTTATGAGACTCGAGATAAGCTAATTGCCTCGTATCCTGACTTGGCTGAAGAGGGAGCCATTGAAATAGTAATAATAAAAACCACAGGTGATAAGATATTAAGTCAGCCTCTTGCAGATATTGGTGGAAAAGGGTTGTTCACAAAAGAAATAGACGAAGCCCTCATCAATGGCGATATTGATATTGCTGTCCACTCAATGAAAGATGTGCCCACATATCTCCCTGAGAAGACAATCTTACCATGCAACCTTCCACGTGAAGATGTGAGGGATGCATTCATTTCTTTAGCTGCAGGCTCCCTGGCTGAACTTCCATCCGGAAGCACAATTGGTACTGCTTCACTGAGGAGAAAGTCCCAGATTCTCCACCGCTATCCTTCACTCAATGTAAGTCTATTACATATCCGTAGTATCTGAAGAACACCAACCAGTTTCTGAGTGTGTTTTGATATCATAAACAAAGTGAACTAGAAGTCTTTGTAAAGTTTCCCATCAAGCAGCAGCCATAATTTATTTGAGTCATTGCTTCATGTATTGTGTTGGTATATGTTTTCTATGAAGGTACAAATCACAAAGTTAAATACATTACTTGTGTAAGTACTTGGAGAGCATTCGCAACAATTAGGAATATGTTGAAAATGAGCCAAAATAATAAAAGAAATTTTTTGTACTCAAAAAGATTGGTAGGTTGCCCAACTAGTGGAAAAATACAAAATTCAGGGTTATGTGTTGCTTGTTCTGATATGTTACACAGCATTAGGTATGTTCCAGGAGCATTATTGTTTTTGTAAGCCAAATGTGAAGCTCATGTTTTCTATATCTGTTTATCTTTTAAATGTGACAAAATTTGTGGTGAATTTTTTTTTTTGTGTGATTACTTATAGCCTGAATTATCTTATTAGTTCAGTTCTGCTCATCTAACAAGCTTTCCTCTTCACTTTTATTTAGTTTGAGAAGCCATGCTGATTATTATATGTGAATTTTGTTTATAGGTGCTGGAGAATTTCAGAGGCAATGTTCAGACAAGATTGAAGAAACTGAATGAGGGGGTGGTTCAAGCTACGTTATTGGCACTTGCAGGACTTAAGCGTCTGAATATGACAGAAAATATATCAGCAATCCTTTCTATAGAGGATATGCTACCAGCTGTTGCTCAAGGGGCCATTGGCATTGCTTGCAGAAGTGATGATGAGAAAATGGTATTTAGCACTCTTCTTTGTTGTTACTTGCAGAGTAAATTTTTCCTGCTCCACCATTGTTCATTTCTCTAGTTAACGGATTCAATTACAGGCCAGTTACATTGCTGCGTTAAATCATGAAGAAACCAGATTAGCAGTAGCTTGTGAGAGAGCATTTTTGACGACCTTGGATGGGTCTTGTCGCACCCCAATTGCTGGCTATGCCTGTCGAGGTGAAGATGGAGATTGTATTTTCAGAGGATTGGTTGCCTCTCCAGATGGAACTCGAGGTACATTAACTCCTTAATGACAGGATTCTGAGGGATGTGTGAGTAAAGTGACAGACGGATGTGAATGCTAGGAATGTTTCTTTTCTGGTTACCAATTCTATGTTTAGTTGTTGTATAATCTTTTTTGTCTCCCTCAATTTCAGTTATTGAAACCTCTAGAAAGGGCTCCTATACATCCGAAGACATGATACGAATGGGTGAAGATGCTGGCAAGGAACTACTCTCCAAAGCAGGTCCAGGATTTTTTGGTAACTGAGTAAAGCTCAGGCACTATCGTCAATCTCTGCCTATGAGTGCAGAGATGCATCTAATAGATTGGAATTTGATGCTTCACCCCTAGGATAGGATTATGAGTCCAGTTATCGGCCATAGAATTTGAATACTTTTGTATATTAGTGTAGCATTTCCACTTCAATTTGAAGTATTAAGGTGGTTGTTAGCCTTCAATGTATCCGAGGAATGGCGAATGTTTGCAGTTGTACTGGCGGATTCTGTTTCATTTAGATTCCTAATCACTTTTGAGTAATTTGTGCATCTAACCAGATAGGCTTCATAGAACCTTGTTCAATAAGTGAATAGTCATAAAACTCATTTTTTTTAATATTAAAATTAATTTGAATACATATCCGAATATTGACTATTTTATTTCTAGACCTGAAGATAAAAATGATTAAGAATATTCATTATTTAAATATCTAAACATATATAAGATTTATAAATATTTAAATACAATAAATATATTATTTAAATAAAATAGTAATTAAATAAGTATTATATAAAAAATACTAAAAGAAATTTTAATTTGGACAAAATAACAACACCTAGTGAAATGCCGCTAGTAGCATCTGGGAACTCTCGTCACACAAACTTATAAGCAGAATAAATTAGATATGAAATAAGGAATACCTCACAGAAGCCTCGTCACACAAACTTATAAGTAGAATAAACTAGATATGAAAAAAGGAATACCTCACAGAGGTAGATAGGTTGTTCTTGAAACCCTCGTCACAAAAACTTATAAGCAAATAAATTAAATATAGAAAAAGGAAATGAAGAGAAAGAAAATAGAAAGAGCGACAAATAGCGAAAAAAACATGATAGTATATAAATTCGAGATAATTAACATATACAAGACCATAATAACAACACACAGATAGAAAGATGCGACAAATCCTATTACCCTACTATACCTTATGAAGCTCTTTTATATTTTGATTAAAAATTATATGACATTAACAAATTAATAAACAAAAAACTTATAAAAAGTTTGAGATCTCCAAAAATAAAATAGCATTTGGAGGAGTCTGAATGATATTTTAATATTTAAAAATAAATAATTATATTTATAACAAAAAGCTGTTCTTCTTCTACTCTCATCTCGTCGTGTTCCTTTCTTCTGCGATTTCTTTTGTTACCTCCTCAGCTTTATGCTTGTCTTTCATCTTTTTACTTTCTTTTGTTTCTATTTAAATGTCTGATTGAATTGTTCATCATGTTATTTTTTATAATTGTATTTCTCTGATACCCATATATTTTTTCCTGTTAACACTGTAAATGAATTAATTACGACAAAATTATTTATTTATGATTTTTGTTGGTGTAAACTAGAACTTGTAAATGAAGATGAGATCAAGGCGGCTCAATAACATGTGTGACCTAAAGCCGATTTTTTTTTTTAAAAAAAGTATTACATTTATTTAATTTTTCATACATTTATAGTTGTATTTCTCTGATACCCATATATTTTTTTTCTGTTAACACTATAAATGAACTAATTACGACAAGATTAGTTATTTGTGATTTTCGTTGGTGTAAACTAGAACTTGTAAATGAAGCTGAGATTAAAGCGGCTCAATAACATGTGTGACCTAAAGCCGATTTTTTTTAAAAAAGTATTATATTTATTTAATTTTTCATATATTTTATTTATTGATATTTTTTTAATTGATGGTATAACATTTGTTGTGATATTTTGTAAGATAAGAATAGACATATATAAATTATTGTATGTTACGTAACAATATAATTGTTTAAATATCTTTTATTGAATATTATTTCGAAAACTTTTTCAACAGAGTCAATTATTATAAAAATTATCAAAAACTTATTTAAAAATTTAATACTTCGCTTGGTTGAATATGCAGTTAGAACATTATCTTTTAATTTATATGATATTTCATATTACTTTTAATTACAAAAATCAATATTACAATGCGAGTTACTTTTAGAAGACATTCAAATTTAAGATAACAATTTTTAAAATTTAATTATTTGATAATACTAGTTAGTTTGAGCTTGAAATGTTCTATAAAATATCTCATGAAATTGAAGACAATCTGACAAAATCAATATTCGAATACGATTGATTCAAATTGAAATGAATTAAACAAATTAAAAAATATAAAGTATTCATAAGAAATAACTGATAAATTATTATTCCCTCTACCTTATTTTAATTATTATAATTTTTATTTTTAAAATTAAACTATATAAATGTTAATTAATATTTGAGCACATGTATTTATTGACATTCAAAAAATAATATAATAATTAAAATGGATCAAAGGAGTTTTTTTTTTAATCAATAGAGTAACTCGCAGTGGAGGTAAGAGATCCAGTAAATACATATTATTTTATATTGTAGGGTAGGGCATTTTGTTGTTTACAAGTGTGGTATCGGGCTCACAGTTTCCATCTTACATCAAATCGAGTCGTCTCTTTTTTATGTATGTATCTCCTTCATTTTCACTCTTCTGCTCAGTGTTTTGGTTCTTTGTTTTATTGCGTCTTCGGATGTATATATATGTTGTTGTATTTGAGCTTCAAATTTTCGGGGTTGATTCTTTAGGAGAATTTGTAATTTTGAAGCCCCTAATTTTTTTGGGGCTTTGGTGTTGAGCCGCCCTTGGCTGAGATCGTTTTACGGTTCATGATTTTACTGCATACATAGTCAGGGGTCTTTTGATGTAATGCTCTGCACAATCTTTGTGTTTTCCTTTTTATGATATAAGTATTTAGCCTTTCAACAAAAACTAACTTTCTGCTGTGCGCTGAAGTAGTCTTATGAAGACCTTAAGGAGTCTTTATAGGTTTACTTTAGCATTTAAAAGCAAGGTTACTACATGACTAGACAATTTAGTTGCTTAGTTGCTTACTTAATACACTAGGGTAATATTTACTTTTACTTCAGTTACACTAGTAATGCTATGTCGACTTTCTGTCGGAAATCTCATACTATTTGAAGCTGACTTGAACCCAGAATTCAAGTATGTTTGAATAGTCGCTGGAGCTAGCACTCAGTAGTCAAGCATTCTATGGAAGAAATCTATTTTTTGAAATAAATAGATTTACTAGAACATTCAATTATTTTATTTGAAGTAATACCCCCAAAAGAATGGTTCTTGAAATAATATGTTTTTGCAATTAATCAAAGTGCGGAGAAACTAGCCTGGATGCAACGAGTATAATTTTTTTTCTGTCTTTTTTGCAATCAAGGTAGCTGTGTTGGTTTGGTATCAAGGATTGGTATAGCTGGCAATGAATTTTGGTTAGATGCTTGGTTGATGAATTCATTGATTTTTACTGTTTGGTCATAATGAAGCTGAATGATGGTTTAACCAGATAATTTTTGGATTTCTTTTTCTACTTTCTCTTGCATGATGATAAGAATTTTCATTATCTAATTCTTTGTTCTTTGGGTGTAAGAATGGCAACTACTGGACAACCACAGTCATCTTTGAAGAGACCTAATCCTGCAGTTAATCGAGAAGGAGATAAACTGGTCATCACTCCTTTAGGGGCTGGAAATGAAGTGGGACGATCCTGTATTTTCATGACTTTTAAAGGGAAAACAATCATGGTAGGATACACACTTTGTTGTTTTTCTTCAAAAGCTTTTTTTTTTTTTTGGGGGGGGGGGGGGCCCAATTTTAACTTGGTTAATATCTTTTGGTTTTTTTTTGCAGTTTTGTAGTAGCAGCCTTTCAGTTTTCTTTGGGCTGG
>JAOTQR010000097.1:24772807-24783360 GCA_025774065.1 Solanum ossicruentum | reverse complement strand
TTGGTTTGGCCCTGGTAGGATTTTATGGCCCAAGGAAGGCGAAACAGGCGATTTCGGCCAATTTCCGTGGGTGTTAGAGAAGTATATGTTTATGTATATTAGGGTAAAAGCATGATAAAGTTGTGAGTGGAGACAGTAGAAAGGGATTCACAACACCTTTCAGTTGGTCTTGCATTGCACCAAGGATTAACATTTAGTCTTTTTTTAAAAAAAAATTGTTGGTAATCGATGAATTGAGGTGCATAATCGAAAGTGAGGTGTCATGGTATATGTTATTTCTGAATGGAAAGTTCTAATTAATAAGACTTAATAGAGATTATTTGATAAGACATGACCCAATTACTGTTTATCAAGGACAAAGGTTTTAGATGACACAAAATTTGGATAGAAGGTTGTGGTTTGTAGATAGTAGAATATTATCTTGCTTACCATGTCATATTGAAAGTCGTGGTATTTTTTAGTAGTTTTTAGTATTTCAATTTTCGTTATTATCTATTGTCTTTTGTACTTCAATTATCACACTATTTTATTATAGTTTTTATTCTCTTTCCATAATACTTAGTAATACCTTTTATAAATAGGGTAAGATTTGACAGGAAAAACCTATTCTCCTCTTCACTTGATGCCTATAACATCTGGGAAGTTTACTGTTAAATCGTCCTAGGAGATTTTAAGTATCCATGTTCTTCATATGAGTGTTTTAAAAAATATGGGAAAAAGGATTATCTTATGTATATTACATAACATGACATATACGTGCAATATATGTATCAAAAAATTAGTCAAATAAAATATATTATTTTCTTTAATTAGGTGGAATCAATCTTGAATAGAAAAGATATGTAATTAGACATCTTCTTGAGGCTAATGAAATGACACATTTTAAATAAATATTAAAAAAAGCAAAAAAAAAAAAAACAGGGCAGGGATGAATCTCCCTTTCCCATTTGCTGTGATGAAGAAACAAGAATAACAAAGCAAAATCATCTTACTTTGATGGACAGCCGGAAAGATAATTGAATAAATACCCACAAAAATCCAATCCAGCGGCCATGCGCCATCGGAAGTCATCGGAGCTAAAGAGACCAGGATCTGACCTCCTTAAAAAACCCGATGCCGACCCACCTCGTTATCGAGGCGTACGTAAACGGCCATGGGGTCGATTCGCGGCAGAGATCAGAGATCCGGTTAAAAAGACTCGAGCTTGGCTTGGTACCTTTGACACCGCTGAAGATGCTGCACGCACCTTCCGTGGACCTAAGGCGAAAACTAATTTCAATATTTTACCGGAGCCCAACCAATATGAGCTTTTCCAATCGGCTTCTAGCAGTATGAGCAGCACGTTGGAATCATCTAGTGGTGGATGGAGTAATAAGCTGACCCGGATGAAGATTCCACGTCCAGTTCTTCCGCCGGAAGATTGCCGGAGTGATTGCGATTCGTCATCATCTGTGGTGGATGATCGTTGTGATGTTGATCAAATGTCGTCGTTATTGCCCAAACAACCTCTGCCGTTCGATCTGAATCTTCCTCCTCCATCAGATAATGTTGATGCTGATGATTTACACCTCACCACCTTATGTCTCTAATTACCATTCTGTTCCGATGATGTTTGTTATTAATTAATTTGATGATGATGAAGAAACAAGCTTTCTTTTAGTCAAATCTTCTACTTTTTTTTTCAAATTTTCCTCGGGAAAAATGTACCCTAATGGTGGATGATGAGAAACAAAATCGGTTTTTAGATTATGTGTAGATTAGTGTAATGAGTCATGATGCAATCTGTATTAAGAAAGATTGTATCTGTACCACAAAAAATATTGGAGATGATCTCTGTCATCTCTTGATCTGATTTTCCTTGCAATATTTTTTCTTTGATTTTACCCTCTTGTATATAGGAAGTTGTAATTTTATAATAAGAATCTATAGTTGCTCAGCTCCATCGAGTCATTTTTTGAGTTTTTATGTATTTAGCACATTGAAGACATGTATTTATTTGTGTTATCTGTGTCTCTGGTGTCATCTTAATGTACAATTTCTAGGACCATTCTTGATGCATCATGACTTCTTCAGGATTATGAAGTGTGCACACATACATATGTCATTTATATCAGTTAAACAGATGGATTAGTCGATATTAGCACCTTCATATAAGTAGATTGATCCTTTTATATCAGCAAGTAGACTGATAACCCTTCAACCAAGACTAGGCATTTGGTGAAGCAAAGAAATATTGCTGCTTGATAAACTAAGTGGGTGAGGTACGTGGAGGAGGAGGATGAAAAAGCAGACCCAGCCCTCAACCCAACACTTGGAAAAATATTTGTGGTAGAGAGGAAGGTCTATGTAAAAGATAATAATTTGGACCAGCTCTGGGTCCTTTGTCATCTCTAATATGTTATCTTATGATGGACTGCTTGCTGATATCCTTAGCCTATATGGAATACTTCACTCTGGTATTCTCATCGAGTAGGGAAATTGCTCCTAAGGTAAGCTGTTAAATTGAGGATTGTGTGTTACTTGTTCTGATATGTTACATTGCTGGTTATGCTCCACGAGCCGTAATAGTTTTCTTAATAAGCCAAATGGGATGCTCAAGTTCTACATCTGAATGTCTTTTAGATGAAGCAATTATAGGATGGCTCAAGTTTTAATTGTTATCGGAAGCAATTGTAGGCCAATATCATTGGCGCTGAAGAAACTAGATCAGCAACAGCTTGTGAGAGAGCATTTTTGATGACATTGGATGGGTCTTGTCTCACCCCAATTGCTGGTTATTGCCCATCGAGGTGATTGTATTTTCAAAGGATTGGTTCTCTCTTCCGATGGACCCTGATGTAAATGTAACTCCTTAGTGATGGAATTCTGAGGGATGTGTGAGTTACCTATTCTTTATGTTTATTTATTGTATAATCTTTTCTCCCTCAATTTCAGTTATTGAAACATCTACAGAGGGTGACGATTCTGGGAAGGAACTACTCTCCAAAGCAGGTCCAGGATTATTTGGCAACTGATTAAAACTTATGCTGTTATCATCGACCTCTGCCTAGTGACGGTAGAGAGAAATGTGTCTAATATGTGATATTTCACCCCCTACGATGGGATTATTAGTCCACTTATCCTTGTGATTGTATCGGCAATCGAATTAAACATCTTGTATATTAGTGTAGCATTTCCACTTCAATTTTAAGTGTTAAACTGGTTGGTTGTTAGCCTTAAATGTATCCGCGGAATGGTGAATGTTTGCAGATTTGTAAGAAAAGTTGTGCCGGCGGTTTCTATTTCGTATGGATTGTTAATCACTTTTGAGTAATTTGTGCAACTGTTATAAGCTATGCTGGCTTCATTTACGCAACAGATTTGTATAAATCTGTTAAAATGGACTGCAGCAATCTATCATTGGCCTAGTATTTTTTGAAACTTTTGTATCACAACTAGTAATAAGAATTCCCTCTTTTGAGTCAAACGCTTGTGATCACCTTGATGCATTAGTTCCCTTTTCACTCAAAAATATTCATGGACTAACCCCTACATCCACTCTCCAAAGATATCAAGATTGCCTCCAAGGTGTAGGCGACACAAAACATTTATAAAATCATATTCAATTAGCATAACACAATAGTTATTTGCTTACAAATGGACAGTCAGATGATTGTCTTGATTAACAAGTGAAGTTACACCTTTAAGCCAAACAAATAGTAGTCATAATTCTCAACTATGTTCTAAATTGAGGTTTCTATTTATTCATTCTCTTAACCATTTCAACATGTTAAAAAATGTCACTTTTGACGGGTAATTTATCCAAGACCTCTCTTTTATATACTTTTTTTTAACAAAAAAAACATATAACTATGAAGGGGAACTCTTTGTGGTCTTTATGTATGAAATAATTTTCTATTTTTAGTTCAATATTTATTGGAATTAACCTCTAATGTTTTGGAATGACAAGAAAGTCTCAATCTTATCCAGAATAGGACGAAAATAATTTGGTGCAAGCAACAGAGTCTCATATAATCCTCTTCCTATAAGAAGTATCTTCTAAAGTTGAACCCCATCTTGAAAAATGAAAGTAAACTCCTGCATTCATCCTCTTCCCTGCAGTCCGTCCACCGGAATTTTAGTCTCCGGCGGTCGTACGGAAGCTAAGCTTGCTGCTAACCCAAGAAAGCTTTATTCTTTAGCTTTGACTTCCTCTAATTACGCTCCTTTCCCTTCTAAAGTTCAGAAATTTGCCAGAAGCAGCTCTACTGATTTATCTAGAATGGCTATCGGCTCGGTATTCCCTAAAGCTTCAAGCTTTCCCTCTTTAGTTTTCTTGTGAAGCCACACCACTATTTGCTCTTCTATTCAGCTGTTTGCTTTTTTTCTGTTTTGAATTTAGTTTGGGCTGTTGCGTAATGCTTTCCATTTCACATTATGTCGTTGTTGTTATTGCTCCCATAGCCCTCCTTACAAAACTGTTTGGCATGCGTTATTTAAGCTGAGCATCTGTCGAAAACAGTCTCAGGCCTCTCTATCTCTCCCAATCCTCAGTTGTAGGATTACACTGTATGTGTTATTGTTGTTGAATTTGGTTTGGGCTGTTACTGAAGTTGCACTAGCTGCAGTCATAGAGCAATTATCCCATTTGGTGGTTTAGAAGGCGTTCTTGTGAATTAAACGCCCATTTATCTTAATTTTACACAAAACCTGTTAGTTAGAAGTCTCAATGTTCATTTTTCTGGTTTCAAAGAATGTGTCTGTAATTGTTGAACTTTGCTAATAGAAAGAGGAAAAGGTTAACTGCATTTCACTGACTGCCCCTTCTGAAGACATTGATTTAGAAATATCTGCATTCTTTGCCTTTATTTTGGTATGTTGGATTCATTGTCTTAGATATGATAAAAGTTCCTGTAAATGTGAGTGATCTTGGAAAAATAGATAATTTATACTCAATAAAGTTAGTTATGACATATTAAGGTATTTGAAATGTTATTTCTCTCTAAAATGTCTCACTTAGTCAACACTCCACTAATTGGAGCAACAAGGGTGAAATTTTGGGAAAAGAAGTAATAAATGCTTCTTGTTTTTCTTGAACATCAAATATGTAGAACAAATCCTTTGCGGCTTTATGGACCAGAAGCAGTACTATTTACTTTCTCGGAAGGCAGTTCTGGACCCCAAATTGTTTGGGATTGAGATATAGTTGTTTGTTTGATCAACCACCTATACACTGAATATAGTTTTTAGTAATCTCAGTTCAAAGTCTTTTCTTGAGGGTCGTTGTGTGTGCTTTCTTCTCGTTAGTCTGTGATTCATTATGACTGTATGATAGCGTTTCTGCTTGATGCTACACTTAAAATGAATACTTTACAGAATGACAGTGAAGACACAGATGACATGTTTGATGATCTCCTGAGGAAGCATGGGAAAGTGGTCTACAAGAGAAATGACCAAAAACCTATGAGTGAGGAGATTGATGATGATGCTGAAAGCCTATCCTGTAAGTTGCTCTAAATTGTAAATGGAATTGATGTTTCAAGCATTGGACTTTTCAACCATTGTTGCTCATGCTAGTACCCCAGAAAGTCTTGGGTTATTTGCGATATGAGAGTTAATGCCATAACTCTTATTTGTTTTGTACTTTTATGGTGTTGTTTGGAAACTCTGCACAGATAGGACTCATGTTGCCAAAGCTTAGAACCCCGTAGCTCATAGCTCTTTCTTCATGTTTGCCTGTACCTCTTAGCTTATAGTTTTTTCTTAGGAACATCGTTTGATTTTTATCTTTTAGCTGCCGAATGTTGATGATATCAAAGATATGTTGACCAATTTTTATTTCATACTACTTGCCTTGTACCTCCCTGTAGTGCAGAATGAGGCTGAGACCCCTTTAGGAACTTCATGTGTAAGAACTCCATGCATTAAAATGTTCGTGTTCTTTCATTGTCTCTTCATTCTAATGGTAGTACTACAAGAAGGTTTTTCAGATAATGCTATTTTTATCAGAACACTCTTAACATAATTATAAGTTTTTTTAACCTTAATATAATTGTAAGAATTGACGGGAGTATAGCCTATAGGTAATTGCAATTTGATTCACAACATTTGGCTTACTATAGGTTTGACTTGTTTTGGTGACATTTACTGCTAATGTTGCTTCATTTTAATGTATATTAGTTGTGAACTATTTTGACCTAAACTATTGAACCATCAACAAACCACAGAAAACTATACAAGACATAATCCAAAAAAGAATACTAGAATCTGAGGATGAATGTGATGATTGACTTTATGCTGAAGTCGCTAATGCTTTTCCCTCTATGCAGTTGCAATGGCTGTGGCTAAAGTTGCAAGTGATGTCAAGGCTGGAGACATAAAGGTTCTCTTTGTCAAGCCTCTAGTATATTGGACTCGATTTTTCATTATTGCTACTGCATTCTCTCGTCCACAGATTGATGCCATTGGGTATGATATCATATGTTGAGGTTTTCTATTAGATATTAACCACCACCAGCATAAGTGATTGCAAATGAATAGGTAGACAGAGGGGATTGTTCTTTGCAATGCTGAATTTTGTTTAAATTTTCTCATAAAGGACCAGAGTAAGAGATATGGCTGAGGAACAATATGGAAGAGTCGCATCAGGAGATTCAAAACCCAACTCGTGGACGCTACTGGACTTTGGTAAGTAATTTGGGGAGTTAAGGTGGACATACTCAAACATGGTCAGTCGGAACAACAATTATGGCACTTTAACAGTCTTGCTATTATTTGTGTCACAGCTGAAGAATTTATCTGTTGCCCTCGTTCTTGATTCACCCCAAATTTTTATTTCATCCATAAACAAGTGCAGTACAGGACACAATCCTTCTGCACATTCGGATTAGAAAGGAGTAACTTTGTTGTTGACTAACCCTCTCCTCCATTGCTTCAAATTCTCCAACATAACTTACCCAAATCTGTTGCAAGGTATAAACGAACTTGCAACAATCCATCATTATTCAGGGGAGCAAGAAAAGGGGGTTTAAAAGTTCACAGCACAGCGATCTCTGACCCATGCCATAGAGCATTAGTCTGCATTATGCCCTGCTTTATATGGGTGGTGCTTTTCAGGGGGCCAAACCAGTTATTGTCAGGCTCAGAGAGAATTGTATCTACAATGCTCGAAGGACGAAACATGAGTGGTTGGTTTTGAGAGGCGTGCTATATATCATGTATCCTTCTCTATCCCTTTTACCTCAACATACTTTCACTTAATTTAAACTGTGTTTGAAGTCCATCTATAGATCAAGCTGTATCATTTCCACTCAGCATTAGTAAACCTAAGTTAGCTGCTATCTTCAATGGTGTTTTGGTCTTCTCTTTATAGAGAGGAGGTTGTAAAAGAAGATTACATCAACAGCAGACAATGGAAGCATGCTTCTATTTATGACATTGCTTAAGCATGCTTCAACCATGTAGTATGCAATGAAATGTGTTATTCTCCTTGCTGATATGTCACTCCATGCCTCTCTTAACAGGTGATGTTGTCGTTCATCTATTTCTTCCTCAGCAGCGTGAGTATTATAACCTGGAAGAATTCTATGGCAATGCAGCATCCATCGAGCTACCATTTGAGAACCAACGACAATAGCGAGAACCTACCAGTTATTGAAGTCCCAACAATTTCAGCCTTGTGGTGGGTGATTGACAGAAACTCTAGCAAATTAAGAGGCAATTGCAATGTTCTTCTGAGTCATATTTGGGCAAACTCTGCTAATCCACCCGTTGCACTAATTGTTTCAAGTTAGTAGTAATGTAATTGCTCTTGTAGAAGATAAAGCTCTGTACTGCATTGTCTCTGTTAGAAATATTGGTAAAGGAATAGTTTACATGCTGGAATGAAAAAGAGCCCCAAAGGGCTCATTGTCATGTCTGATGAAAGAATCTGTGAGCTTTTTGTTTTACCTTGACGCAAACAGAGTTTAAATGAAGCATGAGGATTTATATGACTGACCTCATCTTTTTAGGGATTGAGGCATAAGTGTTACTTGCTATTGTTGGTTTACTATCCTCTTACAATTCTCTCCAGTAGAGGAAACATGTCAATTAGCAAAAGCTTCCAAACATCATCATATATGAAATTAAAGAAAAAGGCAATGCTGATCCAACATCAACATAATGGTTCCAATTGGTTGAATAAAATAGCATAATAAGGTTTGGAAAATGAAAACGGAAGGTAACTTAGCTGCTAAGATCAACCACTATATAAATTCAAACTATTTGGCCAACATAAAATGCTCCACAAGAACTCTAGAGTATGAAAGCCGAGAAAACTACCAGCAAATTCAGAATTTAAAACGGGTGTTCCATGGAAATATTACAAACTCATATGTACAAGGACGGTGAATAGGATTAAATAAAGGAACAGTTCATTGCACCTTCATATCTTAATTGAACTTCGTATGCAAATTAGCAAGATCAGCATGAGACAAGCCTAATTAAAGCAGCCAAATATTGGCCCAAAGAATCCAAAGCGCTCATTAGGTAGCATTCTGATAGCGATATAGATTCCTGCAAAAGACATTTTTGCTTTCAGTATATATATACAAGAGCCAAGATGAAAAGAACAGGAAAGAGGTGAACTTTCTAGAATGCATTAGTAGATAAACAGAAATGATCTGGCACTTCTTTAAAAAGGATTAATGCTATCAGCAACATGGCTAATTCAGAAACCAGAAACATCTACTACTTAAACATGGATACTGATGCAGAAAAGCAAGGATAATTAGGGGATTGATAATTACAGTTAGCAGTGTGTTGACTTGGCTGTCCGGGATCGATTAGGCTCAACTCCATATCATGAGTTGCAGACCAACCAGGTTCATATGTTTCAAGAAATCCAATCTTAGCCTTATTTGGGAGATCATGTGGGTGGACAAATGGAACTCCCGGTGGCCATCCAATTTCCATTCTTATGTTTGTACACGGGCTATCAAGTGACTGGATGTGACTTTCACAATCCTTTAAGGTGCAGAACCTCAGCTTGATGCCTTTTTTATCAGCTATGTCTTGAACTCTCTCTTTCAGAACTCTTTGTGCCTCCAATCTCAACCTCTTTGAAGGTGGAAGAGGTTTAGATCTTGAGTTACTCTTCCTCCTCCTCATCATGGGCTTCATAGATCCTGTACCAGCATTTCATCGATCCAAGGACCTGTTGTTAAAAGCTTCTTACTAAGGAATACTAGCAGAAATAACTTCAATTCAATGTCAAAAAAAAATCCAGCCAGCAGTAATATACTGCTCAAGGACAAGTAGGAAAAAACACCAAAACAATCAAAATTACAAGAATACATGGCAAAGAGAATTTAACACAAGAAGTTGTAACAATCAAAAGGAATCCTTCTTTAGTTCCCTCACTTGAAACTGTAAGTAGATTTGGCTTCTAGATGGCTCCTTCATAGTGATACAGGAAAAAGAAACTACCAGAATCTGGCACCTTATAACTCATAATTTGACCTGTCGAAGCTGTTTTATCTACTTTGACTTCAACCATATTTGAAACCATCATTTCAGATACATGAGGTAATACTAGTCCTTCAGGTCCTCAACCAACAAAACTGAGACTTTCCACTTTAAACTTTTCAAAAGTTGAAATGGATAAGCTTATCACAAATATTTTCATATTGCTGACCACAATCATAAGCGACACATCAATTCATACCAGCTTCAGTCAGCAATGCGTTTCGGCGCTAAATAAATCTTCAAAATTAAAACCTAAGACTTTTGTTCAGATGTATTTGGAAGGAGAGGAATTAGAAGGAAAGAAATTTAAGATATTCTTTTAAGACGTTTTGAAGACATAAGCAGCTCCTTACAGAAATTAGGATGAATTATAGCCTTCTTTTGAGTTTTTGGTGTAAATCTGAATGCATAAATGATCCTCGAAAAATTGATTCCTTGTAAGAAGGAATGCTATTTTTGAGGTTTTTTTTCTCTGATGTAACACCAATATTTTGGTTTGCGGCACAATCCTTGTACCATTCTTACAAAAATTATTTTTGTACGGAGGTATTAGTTGTATGGACTTATAATCATGGTAACTCTAGCAACAGATACTACTATTAGCCTCGCATTATTCTAGAAGTTTCAACATTATGAACAACCTTCTTTGCAAATCAAGTTGTCAACTGGCACTCCAACTGGAAACATTAGGCTGTCCAGAAAAGACAAATGCAATTCATTCGAGCACCATCCATGAAAGCTTTTAGGTCACATTTACCCTTATCATGTCTACTAATTCATTTAAATATAAAAGGGAAAAGGCATAAATTCCCCCTAAAGTTGTCCCGAAAAGTCATTTACACACTTTAACAATTAAGTGACCCATTACACACTCTAAGAGATGTGGGCTGAAATGCGCCTGGGAGTTGGGGTGAGAAGGGTTAAAATAATTCACTTTTGAGTAGTATAGATGTGTAATAGGTTACTTAAATGTGTAAATGATTTTTCGGTACAACTTGGAGGGTTGGGGGGGGGGGGGGGGGGGAAAAGAAAAAATTTTTTTGTTTTGATTCCCAGCGGGCAAGGGG
>JAOTQR010000097.1:24749922-24772707 GCA_025774065.1 Solanum ossicruentum | reverse complement strand
AGGGGGGGGGGGATGGGGGAGAGGAGGGTTCAATCACGTGTTAGGTGGGGGGGGTGGTGGGGGTGGGACCGTAGGAGGGGATGCCGAGTGGGGTCTCGCGAGGGAGGAGAGGGAGGGGGGGGGGGAGGGGGGAACATGTAATAATTCTTGATTTTGATTTCCATACTGGTAATGGAAACAGAAAAGGAAAAAGGATAATGACTTACCATCTTGGGCTGTCGGAAAGTTGAATGTCGGGAAACTGCTCCTGTTAAGCAACTGATCAGTTGATCTCTGCATGAAGTCATCAACTGGCACGGGAAGCTGAAATTGAGCTTCAACCCCATGACCAGCAGCCCGCATCTCTGAACAATTGAGGTTGGTCATGGACTTGGGCATAAGTTTAAAAGAAAGAGAACATCGTCCATATATGCTACCCTGATGATTAGCAGTGTCTGTCCGATGAAGTGCAGGGCTGATATATCCTGCAGTTGCCTGATATAAAGCAAGGCCAGGATAAACTATTGCTTCTTGGGGGCCAAGATCACCATCAAGAAGAACCCAGTGACCATGAAAATCTCTCACATGTAGACCAGGCTTATCCGACTTAACAATTGTAACAAGGCTTCTGTCAACCTGATGTTCATGATCTGAGAACATCCCTAACTGACCATCCTCTTGTGTTGTCAGGCTATGGTGCTGAGCACCCTGAAAAGACGGCCTGGCATGACAACAGACAGATAACACAGAGGATGATATTTCTCGGTTTCTGAGAGGAACATTATCAAGTATCTCAGTAAATGGAGAGCTACGCAGATTTAAATAGTAGCTAATGGCATCCAATATATCCCTTGTTGCTCTTCCAAGCAGAGAGAATATGTCAGACAAACCAGCAGGAGGGAATTCAATATCACTGGTGGGTTCCGTAGGAGTGAGCCCTGGCCTGAAATCATAAGTTTCTTGCCATTGTTGAGGATCTGCATGGTAACCAGAGGTCTTACACCACTCCCGAGACTCATCAGAATGAATAACATCTGCAGCAGGATAAGAGGGTTTGTGTTGAAAGTAAAGTAGGGCAGACTCCAGACTAGACCTCAATAGAGCTCCATCACTTGTAGATAGCTGGATAATGGCAGCTGAATACTGAGCCAACGACTGTGACAAAGTTGAGACCGATAATTTATACGAATCAGAAGGAAGACCTTCAGATGGTACCAAATCACTGAGCTTCACACGACCCAGAGCTGGCAGGCCATTTCCTGCCATGGAATCCTCTAGATTTTGCGCTGCTTGTGCCAAGATATATTAAACTGAGTCCATACTCACTGAACGCCAAATAGGAAACCTGTCAATTCATAAATTTAAAAAAGACAAACTTTGATCGACTGTATACCTAGTTCCCTACACTGGAGCAACTTTTTTTCTTTTCCAATACTCAAATAATTTAGGTTCTCTTTCTCTATATTTAACAGACAAATAACACTATTAGCAACAACCTATAAAAAGCTAAGTTTAGGAGGAAAAAGGTTGAGCTTGAAGATGGAAAATTATACGCACCAGCGACAGAATCTGCAATAGAACCGATTTGAGAAAGCATGGAAGAGGCGCACGGAATTCGAATAGACCGAAACACCGGCGAAGAAGCGAAATTATTAGCAGGCCCATTCTTGTTTTGGAGCATTTGGGCTTTTACGATAAGGCCCAATAGATGGAAAATGTTGGACGCTCCGACCCAAACTGCCTCTTTAAGCTATATGCGACATATTTAAAGTTATTTTACCTATGTAGGTATCGTGTGAATTTTCATACAAAATGCTCACTTACCTTCAATTTCTTATTAATTTGTGCCCAAAAGCAATTCGTAATATAGATTAAAAAAAAAAAAAAACAAATGTGGTTGATTTTTTGCGGTAGTAGACGTCCTCTATCAAAACCTATTTCACCTAAGTTTTTTTGACACTTTTGGGGCTTTTTGTTCCAAAGAACAATAAAATGAAAAATGATTTTTCGGTTCAACTTTTAGGATATCCAGCATAAATATACATCAAGGACAAGTTTTTAATCTTGATGATTTTGAGACAGCACAGAAGGATGCATGGAGTACCATGAATCTATCTATGTAGCTCAAGAAAACAGCCTCTTTTTTCAACTTGCATATATTTTACAATTGGATTTTGCACTACTGACACGTTCAAATACAAAACTCTTCATACATAGGTTGCCATCAATGGCCACATGAAGAAAATTTAGCACCTCAAAAACCAAAATGAACCTCTTTCTTGTTTTAGCAACAAACAACAAATGCATTTCCTTTTACCTCTCCGTGGAATGTACCAGAAGATAAAAGGAGAAAATCATTCTGGTTCATCTGCGCTTGGTGGAGGTTCTGAACGTCTTCTCTTGGATTCATGACCACCCAACTGCAAGGAAAAGCTGATGTCTTCATCGGAGCCTTTCCTCAGAGCTGAGAGATTCTCGTATGCTGACTTATCACGATGATCATCTTGATTAGCTGGAGGTTGTCCATTGAAGCTTGGAATGAATTGATGTTCAACACTTGCATCAAAGTTGATCCCACCTTCTTCCAAGTTAAATGTAGCTTCCACAGGCGAAGAGTTTATATCGGGGCCACCAACGCCATCTTCCAAGGGAATTTGTTGAATGTGAAGCCCAAGAGGCTCTGTTTTGTCCTTTGGAAGCATTATATCAGGAGGCGAAGAATCCCCAGCTGTAGAGCCCACCATTGTAGCAGAGGCAGCTCTCTGTTCTTGCACTGCAACTACACCAGTAATAGAACACAGACAAAGGTTACAGCATACCCTCAATGATAGATTTAATCAGAAGAAGAGAGAACTTCGATGAAATGGCAAATTTGTCAGAGTTAAGTCCAACAGATACGACAGTATTTAAAGAAACGGAACCTGCATCACTTTGAAGAGACATTATTTTGTCTCCGAGGATTGGGATTAAGAATGTGAGTCGGTTTAGTTCTATTCCATCTTGTGGTGCAAATATTAACAGTTAGCAGAAGGGACGGAATTCACTTGCTTTATCCTACACACATTATACAAACGAAGAAAGGAATACTGTCTACCCAAATTACATAACTAGAGGAAATTGAGCATGTCATTTTAAGGAGGACAAGTCATTATACAGGGGTCGTCTAAAGCTAGACAGACCTACTGGATGCCTGAGCATAGCAAACTCACATGCAAACAATGGAACACTAATAAACTAATTTCTACAATGCAAATTATCATGCCTTCTTGGAACTCCCTGCATCAAAAAATTTTCAACAAATGTCTAAACTACGGACTACTAATTCTAAAATAGATGGTTAATTTAATGTTGATGTCAACCAATGAAGCTTGTCCATTTTGAGAAAGATAATCAGCCAATTGCCAGGTGGCTTCTAATAGTCCAATTTAGTAGTATCAGATCTAAGAACTTGCAGTGCATCTCTCAAAGACCTAGACATCCATTGAGCTTCTTAGATTCTCATCCACTGACGCATATGTTTTTCCTTCTACAACCACAATGGTGAAAGATATATTTGGTTGGGGGGTTTGTGAATGTAACCAAAAAAGAGAAAATCAGTTTGCTTTAATGGCAGAAATCAAGTGTTGAAAACTGCAAACCTTTCAGAGCTTCATCTTTAGTGATGATATCAAGTTCAAGGAAATTGAGTAGACGCCCAAGGTCAACTCCACTAGTCCAGTTTTCTGGAGATTGTCCCACCTTCAGTTTAAGCCGTCCCCTATTTGCAGTTCCACCCCAAATAATACCAATTGGTCGGGGTTTCTCCCCATTCTCACCCTTTAAAACGATTAAACTTCCACTGTCTCCTTCGAGGTCAAATGTCTGCTGGTTTTCCCCGTTGACAAGAAAATCTGTCAAGAAGCAAATCCCTTTCTCATCATTGTATTCAAGGGCGTATGCCAAGACAGTCCCCGTAGTCAATCCAGAGCTTCTTCCGACCTTCATCACTTGCTTTCCAATGAGACTACTAATAGGAGATTGCAAATCTATAATTTTGACATCTCCAATTTCCCCTATGCCCTTAACAGAAGTAGTAACAGAGGTCATATCAAAATCATCTGCGAAAGGGATGAATGCACCATCTGCCCTAACAAATGTCTCTGCAGGAGTAAACAATTCCACATTTAGCTATCTTACCAATAAAAATCTTAATAATGCTACACAAAAAATAATTTTAACAAATTAAGAACCTTCGGGAGCAGACAAGTAACATGGAAGTGAGCAAAGAATAATTTTTCATCTAACCACATAGAAAGAAACAAAAATGAAGATTTCTAGCATGGGTTGCATTTGCAGTTAGTTCTACTATGGCAAAAGAGATCTAATCCATGATATGTTGTGGAGGCAGGATGGCAATATATTCACTTGGAATAAAGAGACATTGTTCAACACATTTTTGGTGGTGTGTGGACCATCTTGCGCACGCCTGGACTAGTCCTAAGGGGTTCCTGCTGCCTCCCATCAGCATGGGTACCAAATAACTTTGTCCCCAAATAACTTCATGGTTCCCATTTGCATCATTGACCACTAGGCGAGGCATCATAATCAAATATACATTTAGTGAATATAAATAATAATTTGTAGCATCAGAACATTCTTCCAACATCAAATTAAAAAGAAGATAAGAAGAAACACTTAACCTAGATTTATGCCAGCAAATATGCCATACCAAAGGTCGTCTCTGATAAAAGATGTAGCTCTCTCCACTGAACCCAGATATACTCCAGGTCCAAGTGTTGGAGGTAGAGGATGGAACATTTTCTGATTTGGGTAATCTAAGTCAACGGCAACATGCCGGTTTGTTAGGAAACCAACTTGTCGATTGCCTGACAGGCTCCTGACTATAGCACCCAAGGTTCCATATGTCTCCTGGCTTGCTACCTGAATGTTTCCAGTAAAATGTGATGAATTAACATATTGATAAGAGTGATAACCTTAGGGAACAAAGAATTGACAAGCTGAACAAGTACTTTACATCTGATTTCTTCCTAAGATGCAGTTTAAAATGACTGGAGATCTCATGTCTCGGCAAAGAAGCTCAACAAACTTGTAGCAAACAAAACCTTTCCCTCGGTCCCTTTTTAACATATTATTAACCTTGCTTGAATGCAATTCGAAATGCTGGAGATTTCAAAGGAACTCAATTGTTCTGATGAATAACCAATTTACTCAAAAGGGATGTAAGTCTAACCTAAAATGGAGAAAGGCGTCTAAAAATGTCTTTGTGCACATATAAAGTTTATAGGCTCTTAGACACATCACAGGAAATCATCATCAATTTCTTCCACCTTTTTCAGTTTTTTTAATGACAACGGAAACCCGCAACTGCTACCCTTCGGGTGTGCACGGGCTAAAATCCTCGCTTCTGTGTAATAGCTCACAAATCACGCTGGAGTGGTACCCACAATCCCACACTAGACAAATCCGATGCAACGAGCTCGAGCCAGAAGGCAAACCTCATGCTTTTGCCGGCAATGGGTTTCGAACTTGAGACCTCCAACATGGAAGTCCCAAGCCCAAACCATTGGGCCACCCAAAGGATCTTTTTCAAAATTATTTAATGCCTTTTAGGACTATAACACTAACATAAGTTGTCCTTACTACAAAGTATCAGAAAAGTATGGTAAGCATAAACCTAGTTCTGATACTGAATGATAAGCACTTCAGAAAGATACAAAATGTGCTCAGAGGCAAAGAGACAGATGACTCCAAGGATCTGCCACACCCAAACAGTTGTTCTATGCAAGATGCTTAGAGTCGATCTACTAACAGGATTCAAGAAAATAGCGATACTTATCAGAAATTTGCCCAACATGCAGCATTTGAAAATTAATTGATGCATTTGCTAAGTCTACTTAGACTTCCACTATCATGTGAACTCATCAAGCCTCAATCACAGCATCCTAGGAGTACAAAGTTGTGATAAACATCAAACTACCTGAGATCCTGAACCAATACATGTGTCACTACCCCGCAGGTCATCGACTATTTCTGTGTACAGCTGCTCCTTGGGTGTCGGCTCTGGAGCACCAAAATAGGAGAACTCGACCACATCCACTTCACACCACACACCTCCAGGACCCTGATAATAAATAACATATTTAAGCATAGAGTAAACTAAGGAATAAATGATGCAAGAATAACATTTCTTAGCAACTGTTGATTCACTGGGCTCTAACAATAGTGAATTCAAACAATTGAACAATCCCTATCAGGAGAAGTGACGGGGAGGAATACAGAAAGAAAAGAAAAAGTAAAATCAAGGAAATAATTTTCATCATCTTTTTTTTAAAATAAGTAAACATCATCTTCCTGGTCCTAATTCAGGAAATTTTTGGAGAGAAGGTGACAGATATAGGATAAAAGATAATAAGGCATCCTTTGATCACCTCTAAAGCAACAGGTAGACACTGAATTGGATTAAGCCATTGTTTGTGAACTTTCCGGGATACAAAAACTAGTATTGCTGGTATATCAGTCAAAACACCACGTCGAATACGAAAACCAACTGCTGTACCAAGACTGTAGCAGCGCAAGAGCTTGCTATGAGATGCCCTTATAGTCATGAGATCAAGCAAGGTTGTTGCTCGCTGCCCCTCAGGCAATCGGCCAAGAGTTTCTGGCAAAACCCCTTTCTGAAGATTCGCAAAATAGTTTGCTCTCTCTTCAGCAGCATCATTTAGCCGACTAGGCCAGGAGAAGTATGCAGCATTACTCTCAGAGTGTTGTCCAGCCGATGCATAAGGTTGAAGTGTTGGTGGACTAAGTGAAGGAAGATTAGAATAACTGCAACAGTATTTTTCAAGATCTAAGGCTGATTCCTCTGATGGTGTTGAACCTGAGCAACGGGTTCTTTTATTTAACCTTGCTCGATCCATATTTCTGCTCATAGTTGAGAAACTTGTTATTCAAAATTCAACGGGAAGAAAACCAAAAATTCACCCTGATGTCTGACTTTCAAGGTCAAAATTTTGATGTGATAAAGGTATGCTATTAATCTATGTCAAAACTGATAAAGGAACAGCAGTGCTAGAATCGCAGAGAACAGCCAATGCAACAATTTAGCAGAAATTCCAATTTGTTTCGCACGTTTCTTCATTAAAACTACAGCATTTTTAAAAGATTTAATGATAGCCAATAAACTCAGTCTAGAAAATTAAAATGAAAGTTCGGACAGTCAAAAAGCACATATCTACTATACATCATATTGTTAACATGACCAAAAGGGAAGACTATAAAAAAAACAAAAAAACCAAATGATTAAAAGAACAATAGAATAGCTGGTTGTGAGTACGTTATTATTCATGTCCAATACAAGTCATGATAATATAGACTCTATCAAGTGAATGCTCAGCAATTTAAAGGCTATTTAGATCCGTCAAATATGTCATGGCACCAGATAAATATTGCAAGAATTCATTTTTACTTTAGTTAGCCACAGCTACAACAAATTGTCCTTCACATCATTTCTCTAAGCTACTTCAAAATCTGAAAGAATGAGCCTGATAAGATAACAAAACTTCCTCAATAAGGCCCTAAGAAAGCAAGCATCTTTCTTCACAGAAATAGAAAATAAGTTCAACAACAACAATAAGCAATAAACAATCTGTCAAAGTATGCTTCAATCCCAAACTAGTTGAGGTCCAATATATCCTATTTCTCCAACAATCAGAACAAAAACAAACGGTTCTCAGCAAAACATGCTTAAACAAGTAAAAGGAACAGAACCAAGAAGAGGAAAAAGTGAAAAAAAAACGCTTAGAGAAAAGACGGATTCTAAATACAGCAGTATTGAAGAAAAAGCACTTATTTTGATAAAGATTGTGCACAGGACAAATTGAGGGAACAAAATTAATGGGGTCCCTGAAAATTCCAAAAAAAGACATGGGTGTGTGAAGATAGCTTTGCATGAAGCAGAGAAAGTGAAAGAAAGAAGATCAATCGCAGCAGTGATGGATTCTTGGAGAGAAAAGAAAAAAGAAGAGCTTCTTTTTACCTCACGTAGGCAGCCTAAACTTGATATGAATTTGGGAAAGGAAAAGAAAAGGCTGCAAACATAGTCAAAGTCACGCTACGCCATGAGAGGCCCCAGTGTCACGAGTATTATATTTTTCTCTTCGCTTATCGAAGAGTGTGACAAATACTATGTTGTCCATGGCGAAGTCGGGCGGGGCGCCCGAGAGGGGGTAGAGGGTAGGAGTGTATATCGTGTGTGGGCCAACTGAATAATTGGGCGGCTCACCCCACCTTAACCCTTTAAATGGGCCAAATTTGAATTCCAGGCCTCATAAGACCATCTTTCTCTTTTTTTATTATTTTTCAGGGACGATTTAAAAAATAAAAAATAACACTTGTACCTAAACAGAAACAAGCAACTATTTTTTTTATATTTTTATAACTCATGTTTTAAATTATTTTCGTGTATATGATATCATGAGAGTATATATATACTTTGATAGTATTAAGAGAGAAGAGGCGCTCTAAGTTTTATAAATAAGATTGTGACTTTAATAAATAAAATTGTGATTTTAATCATTTTCTTATAATTGTTTCTTATTTATTTATTAAAAGAAAAGCTAAAACTTATATGATATACATATTTATATAATTAATTTTTAAAAAAATAATTTATCTTTTAAGGACACGAGATAACTGTTTAAGACCACAATATAAGTTTCCCCATTTAAGAAATCCTTATAAACGTTTAACTATTGCCTTAATGCATTAAGATAGGCTTTGTTGTGGTGTCTCCTTTCCTTTTGCTTTTTGTGTTTTCATTTGATATTTGATATTTAATATTTGCATTGATTTGTTTATTACGTTTTAACATCTCATAAGATTTCTTCATTGTTATTTTTCATTCATTATATTCACAACGAGACTTTTGATTATGAGCGGAGGAATCCTATCAATCCAATCTCAACCCTTAGCGGTGTATGTCCTTTCCTTAATTCATTCTCACAGCAAAAAACTTTTCTCATTCACAAAGTTCATACTCAATATCTATGGGTGGAATTGTATCCATCCCATCATTACTCTTGGTGGTGGAATTTCCTTAAACCAATACCACAATCACAATATTGATTTGTAATTCTTACATTGTATATCAACAACTTGAATAAAGAATGATGAAAGCTGTGAGCCAAGGGGAAAATGCATATTATAATAGGAAACGAAGATCCTTCTCATTTTTTTATGAGGAAGTCACTCCTTGACATTTATTTCTACTAATTACATGAAAAAATACAATATATTTTTTACTAGAGAAATGAAAAACAAAAGGTAGAATATTAACGAAAATATTCAACTTAAACAACATATAGATCAGCCAATTCCTCCAAAGAATCAGAATTAAGATTGCTGGGATCAGCATTTTCAAGCAACCAAAGAAGATGATCAAAAAGAACCACCTCACATTTCACAGAAAGGTGATCTTTATCCCCATTCTTCTGCTTTGATTTCTGTATTAGAGCATTCAATAGTGGATGGCTCAAGTATTTTGATTTTATCACATATTTCCTTCTTGAGTTGCCAACAAGAATTGTCTCAAAATCTTCTTTACTGTCTTCTTGAGATTCCACGTTCCAAAAATCTTCTTTTGTAGACATGGACCTTAAACTACTATAAGATGAGCTTCTTCCTAGTTGCCTTGACAAAGTCTTACACTTCCTCAATAACAAATTCATCTTTTCTTAGTTTCCCCTTCCTTCTAATCGGTTTCATTAATTAAAAGACTTAAATATGATACTCCGAAGATGAATATTGCTGAGATGGATAGGTGGATATGGTTGAAAGGTCATTGTTTTATGGTTCTAATTATTTCAAATGACAAAGACAAGCTATCTTTTAGTCTTTGTTTCAGATGAGGTTCATGTGCTGTTTGTTCTGTGTGTGTACTCATGATCAAGATTTTATTCATTGTGTCTTTGGAGGAAAGATAAGCAATGGCCTACTATAATTAAGGTGATTAGCAGTTGAGAGGTAACAAGTTGGCTCTTTAACCAACTAGGAATATTAGGCTTGCCTAGTCCTCTCGTGTCTTTACTCTACGTATGCAATCATAGGCACACCATAAAATAATGTAAATCAAGAATAAACTTAATCCTTCTATGCCTGTTGAGACGTCACTCCATCAATTCTTTTATTGTCTATGACTTTTATGAGTTTAGCATAACTCCATAACTTTAACTCTCTCTATATGTTATAAATTCATTAAGTATGTGTAAGAAAAAAGATTAGAATTCAATTAATAGTACGATATCTTAAAATTCAAAACTAATAAAGTTCAAATCGTAAATTCATGCTTTTATCGACTATCAATGTAATTTTTTTGCGAACCTAAAGATAAGCCGACCTTCCCACTTCCCCTGAACATTTTGTGTTGTCACTGTGATAGAGCCCGTATACCAACGAAGATGATATATTGTTTTAGTGGGCACCAACAAGTCTTGAAATAAATTACATTCTGATTTTTTTTAACAATAAACAGACACTAAAGTTCCCATGGATTAATAGAACCATGTATTACTTTCTCTTTGACTGGTTATTTAATATTGTTAGTGCTTTCATGCGTACATTTCTCCAATATCTTTGTCGGTTCCATAAATCCATGTCGTTTTATTTTTTAAGTGCGTGCCAAGGAAAAGAAGGAATAGTACTAGATATTGTCTGGACCTTTTGTCCTTTTCTTGGATCTCTTTTTCAAAATGCCAAAGCATTTGCTGATAAGGCAACCACTTGGACAAATAATAGACAGCCCAACAAAACGCGGTGTCTGCAATTGGTTCACTTGCACGAGAATCCTACCCAACAAAAACAAAATCCTTGTTGATTAGGACAGAATCATTTCATAAGATACAATCATTATCTTGCTGTGTTGGTAGTTAAAGAGGAATCAAACACGTCTACTATTTGTCTCATACATAATAAACGCAATAAACTACAGATGAGGTTACATTCCACCTAAAAAATTCCATTGCTATCTGATTATTTAACAAATAGTGACCAGATCATAAAGGAATAGGTACGCCCTACCTGTGCAGTGCCGGTGCAAGGGAAACAAAGACCCCTTTCATCTTAGCTTCCAAGCAAAACTACAATTGGCAATTTTTGTTTATCCGAAAGCATAGTGTTAATAATTGACCACAGCAAAAACTAGGCATTCCAATTAAAAATAGACCAATAGTAACTGTGAAAGCAGCAAGAAAAAGCAAGGATTTTCTTCTACATTTATGCCTGTTTGGTCAAGCATCCAAAATCCATTTATTTATACTCTCACCTTTAGTAAACAAAGGACAATGAGCAAAAAGAAGTTCCAACAATCTCCACCAACCATGTAGCTAAGCTTGAAAGCTATAGAATTGAATGCGCCAACTATCAGACAATTCATAACCATCAAACTGTCAAAAAAAAATTCTTTTGGATCTTCTTCTGTGTGTTTATTTCCAAATCATATGCAGCGCCTATCTAAGGCGTATGGAGGAGGGTGGTAAAGGAGTGAAAGAATTACAACAACAATACACAAGTTGAAAGACCTATGGAGATTGAATGTTACATGAGCCAAAATTGAGATTTGTAGCGGCTGAGTGAAAACCACAATCTATCTCATTAGCACAAGTTGCAGTGCCTTAAAATCACAAACCTGACTAGCTCGTAATAGGCTTCACGGCAAAAAACTCTCATAGCAAAATCTGCTGCCTCAGAAATCTAAATGGTTCAGAACCACCGTGGGCATCATAAAAATTTGTGACATCTCCTTCACCAGCTGTGTTTCAATTAGACATTGAACCGAAACAGCATTATATCCCCTTCTTGCACAACATAATCTTTCCCTTCTAACCTTAACTGCATACACAAAGATAAATCCTGTAACCAGCTTGATCTATTCTTTTGTTTGCACAGGTCAAGTAACAGAGAAACACTATTTGCATTCTGTTACACAAGTGACTATCTTTGTAAAAGAAAACTACATATTAGTAAAAGTTATATGAAGATTAGCAACCTCTTTACAATTTGTGGGTAGGGGAGGCAAAAAACATCTTGTTTTCAAGTGCTGGAGCCAATGTAAGAAGGTCAGGTAACAACTATCAATATCCAATTTACATAAACAAAATATAATGAGGTATCTGACAAAATAATGAAGTGGCTCACTAAAAAAATTTGAAAAGGTTAACTCCAGCAAAATGTTTTTCAATCAACACTAATCAAGAAATGACACCAAAAAACAACGATGGATTCTCTACTTGTGTTTGCCAAAACTTTTTGCGTCAGGAAGCTATTTTGATGCTACCACTGCATCTGGGTACAAGCCAAAGACAGATATCTAAATTTATTTTATGGGAATTTTTCTTAATAAAGTTTTTTAACTTCTAAAATGGAAATATTTAACTTATTTACCGTTACTTTAAATATTGATCGATATTTGAAATTACACCACAATCACGAGTCCTAACTTTTAACTGATTCCTCAAGACATTTCAGGTAACCAAGGAATACCTGAGGTACTTGGCCCATGAGGGAGGAATCCTATTAGTTTCAGATATATCTAAAATTGAAGGCAGCAAGTTTTTAAGGTTCAATTATACACTTGGTTCGGGTAGACCATAGACTATAAAATGGGTTATATAACTGCTTAACTGTCTCAATAAAATACTACAGACTACAGAGACATTATATATACTTCTCGACATCTACGGTCAAAAATCAACAGAAGTAACAGTATCAAGAGGAACCATGAATGATCAGAAAGTGCCAACTTACAAGTCCTTTCTCCCTTGCAGCTGCAAATGAACCAGCAGTGACAAAGTCATCATAAGCAACCTGCAAAGAAGTAAAGTTAACCACAAAGGAAAAGATTGTTCAAAAACTTGAGTGAAAAAACACTTGGCTAATAACATACCAAGACCATGAAAATACACCTACATAACGAATCATTAATTTATTTCTAAGGCTCATCTCTCCTAAAGATAACGAAGGATAACTACTATAGTTCTATGTTAGCCATGGTTGAGACTGTTCACAACAAGCTCATCTGAGCTTGGGTGTGCATGTGAGGTTGGGAGAGGATGGTCAATAAGCTGAAATGGTTCTAACATCTAGTCTGTGGCAAGTTAAGCTTTCTTCCATGAGCAAAACAACTCAACAAGCACTGAAAACCAGTTCTAAAAGTTCCACATTCAGCATGAGTTTTTGGGCAAGTTGAAATGAAAAATTAAAGATAACCACGTGATTAAGCATAAAAAATGGCAACGTAATGGATCTGACCTTCAAATTCACAACCAAACAAACCGATCCTAAATCAATTTAGCTAAGATCCGCCTTATTAAGGATTCATACATCCACTACTATTTGTCTGAACGGAGCTAACTGGATGCTGAGGATTCATATAAGTGACCTACTTATTCTGGATTCACTCGTCTTTGTTGTTGGTTGAGCTAAGATCCACCCTATTAACAGCTGCTATTTGAAAATCTTTTAGGTATTATCTTTTTTATAAAGGTAAAGTTGTAATCTTCAGCATAATGGATATGCTGGCTACCTCCAAAAAGTTGCACGCTATTTTCATAATTACATATATCCTAGGAAATCTACCAACTGTTCTACACACCATCTTCTTTACACCAAAAATACAACACATTAATGCAATTTTCTTTAACCTTCTGAATAGTGTTACTAATATTCTCATGACATCTGAGGTCTGGCATCACCAGGGTTCAGGAGAAATATTGAGAACCATGTGCCACACCCTGAACAGTAATCCTACAGTGTAAAAATAAGTAGCTGTTAGTTTTCTCCTCCTCATGACAAAAAACATCTGGAAACCTCTTTCGTGAATTTTTCCAGAGTAAGACATGCCCTTCTGGAGACCAAACAGGTGAAGCATTTTATCTTGTTTGGGGTGTTGCACTTTCCATATTTGTTTCCATGGACTTAGACTTCCCCCTGAGTGAGACATAATCTCTCTCTTGTACAGTCTACCCACAGAGAACTTGCCATCACAGTCGTGTTTCCATCTTATACCATCTGTTCAGGTATTATATGCACAAACTAACCCTAGCAGCACCAAAATAACATTTAAACAGAACTTCTATGTCAGGCAAACTGGGTAAATGCAGACTAATGATTACAAGTTATAACCATGTTAGTGAAGTCTTGTATTTTCAGCAGATAAGACTCAATTCTTCATAGTCAGCAGTCACTGACACTAGCATATGACATAACATAACAGTTTGATCAATCACATTTATTTTGTATTCACAAAAGTACAAAGTTTCACCATTGCCAGCATATCTTCATCATCTATGACCTAACCAATGTGAAGCTTTAACCTCTGAATCATTACCTTCACAATGTTTAGGATATATTTGCATGCCTACCAAATTTTATCAAAATATTACATGGTTGTCCTCTAAAACAAAATCAACATACATGATGAAAGTCTTGGAAGAAACCAAGGCATAGTTTACTGTTTCTTATGACTTGTCCTATTTTTACATGATACTCACCGTCTCTGCCCTGATGAAGCCCTTTTCGAAGTCAGAGTGAATAACCCCAGCTGCTTGGGGAGCAGTCATTCCTATATAATCATAATGGTTAGACAAACATGAACGGGATAAAGGATGTGAAGGGCTACATGCCACGTGGTTTGTCAAGAGCCAATCAATTATTCAAATCTGTACCCAATTTAAGCAAAATACAAAGGCATGTTTATTATTTTCTCTAAGCTCAATTGACTCAGTTATAAGTTCCCTGTAAAGGAAATTTTTAGAGAACAATTGTCCCTCGGTTGCAAAATCCAAATTTAGTCCCTCTGTTTTTTAAGCACATAAAACTTCCTATTTATTCTTGAAAATTGACCTAAACAACCATCCAGAATTTTTTCTCGAGAAATTGACCCATAACAAGGAAGAGTCTGGCATTAGAAAAAGAAAATTAACTAGGGAGAAGAGAACTTCCATGAGGAGGAGCTCGGAAGGGGGAAAAGTGCAGCATATGGTTGCAGGTTGGATGGGGGAGAATGAACGAGCCTTGCAGAGGTGATGTGAGAGGAGGAATAGAAAATGACAAGCATGAAGCACATGATTCTTTTGCTTTCGCCTTTTCCCCCTTTTAAATGATTAAACAGAGCATTTTAATCAGACGAAAAGACACTGAAGGGGAAAACACCATTTAAGTAAAGCCACTAAAGACAAGGAAACAAGGAGATTCTATTAACTTGTAGAAGTGCCATTAACCATAGGACCAAAAGAGCAGAAACAGGAAAAGTGAAGGTTTTTTGTGCTTCGCCAGATAAAAAGTTGCCAAAATTGGAAATAATACAAGAGAGGGACCAGAACTGCTTCTTTCCTAGGAACTTCTAGTTACAGCCAATCAATAACATTAAACACATCTTCAGTATCTCCTACCACTACTTGCTTACACTAAAAATACTAAAGCCCTGGGCAGTTTATCTTTATCTTCGGAATGTTGCTCTGTGTTCCTTCAAAACATCTTTGCTTGTTTTTCACTTTTAAGAAAAGAACAAAATAGAGAAAATATAGTGCAAACCTGCGAGGATGGTCCATGCTTTGGTTTCCTACAAAATGACCAATGATAAACTCAATACTCATGCACTATAGTACCAAAAAGGCAAACACTATGCCAACAATCAAAAATCAGTAAAGCTTTTTTATTTGTTTCACCTTCTCGCCAGAAGTGAAGTACGTACGCAACCCAAGGAGACCATAAGTTTCTCTGATAAGATTTCCAAGGCCACTTTCATTGACACCAAGAGATTTCAAATATTCCATTCTTTCTTCTAAAGGAAGTTCAGATAGCTCAGATTCAACCTGCAATAGGATCACCAGAAGTATGTAACAACTGCAAGTAACCCTCTGATGGCACTGACACTTTTTATTGTGTATAAAGCTAGATTCACGTAAGCACATGATAACTCTAACTCCTTAAAGATGGAAAAGAATCAATGACAAATAAAACAAGTTGGTAAATAATTGCGCCCAAACATACACACCCTCTAAAATGGTTAAGATATCTTGACAGGTCCCGATTTCCATTGAGGTCAGTTCCTGCTTCTCACCCTTCTCTCATAGATGGGTAATGTCACATATCCCAAATTTCCTTCTAGTATTAATTTATCATAGAAGTTTCTAGACTCGTATTGAGGACCAGAACTAGATATGACAATTAAAGTAATTTCCAATAGAGTAAATAGGATATGATCTCCCCCTGGAATGAAATAAGCTGTGAATTTTGATCCATTCAAAATTTCAAATACAAAAGGGAAAGGTCCAATTAAAACGTCAACAAACCTGTGCTGAAATAGTCACCACACCAGAATTTAACTCAGAAGCTTTTTTTATCACTTCCTTGACATGAGGATTATTTTCAGGCTCAGCTACCTCTGATTCTGCTACATTTGCCACAAATATGACAGGCTTCATCGTTAGAAGACAAAGCTGCTTTATTGCCTCCTTTTCAAATTCCGACAAGGATACTGACCGTGCTGGTTTTCCATCCAATAGTGCTTTTTGTATTTTCTCCAAAGCAGACTTTTCTGCTTCCTCCTGAAACGATTATATCGAAAATAAATATCCCAAAGACAACATTTGTAACATAATACTAGGATGCCAACCATACAACAATTAACATTTTTAAAACTTGCAAGGATGAACTACTCCTTAATCTTCTGGAAACTAAAAGAAGTTTACCTTTACTTTAGCTTGTGAATCTTTAGATCTGCCTTTTTTGAGTTTCTCCATTCTTTTCTCAATCTGCATTCTTGTAACTTAGTGACATTAGTTGGCTCACATACCCAAAAACTTTACAAGGAGAACAGGAATATAAAATTACAGTTGAAGAAAAGAAAGAATATATCATCCACACCCCTGGTCTTGTGCGCATTTTGTCTGACACCATCAGGAGCTTGGAATGCATGCTTCATCGGTACACAAAAAGCTATTATTCATATACACTTCTCGCGCAATACTATCATTATCACATGCGATTGAATCTTTATTTGTTCATTTTTAATAAAAGTTAAGTACTATTTATGTTTAGTCTTCGTTTTCCTCCAAATTATCATCTTGAATTCTTCTGCAAGCCTCTCCATGAGCTGTACTCCTAGTTCACGTTAGATGAATGAGGAGGCTTGGATAGCTGATTGCCTCTCTATAAGCAACCAAAGATGAGGAGAACAGTTCCAGTCATTCCCATGATCATTTATCATTCTATACTTCTATATATCCTGCAGCATTTTCTAACTTGAGCCCAAACAAACTGAGTTATTGCAAATAAATCATCTGCATTTTTTAAGTAATACACTTTATTCTCAACTAAAATTTAGACATCAATTCAGGAGGACTTTATGTATTATAGGAAACACAGTTCCTCTCCACCTGATGTTCCTAAAAAGGAGAATTATATTCATCCTTTGTAGTAATGAAACTAATACCCTTTGAGATTTCAAATAGACTAGAGGAGAACAGTTAATTTTCATTTACTTTGTTTTCTCCATTAAATGCAGTAGTCATAGATTCAGACGGCAAATTTGTATTAGGTGAAGCAAGATGGTCAAAAAGCATGACCAAAAGTTTTATTTTCAGGTCATATTAAAAGGGTGTGGGAGAAATTTTATTTTTAACATGTGGTAGCCTTTTCAAGAATACCTCGGATTTTTTATTGCAGATCAAGTACAACAACTACTACACCTCAGTGATAAGCAAGCTAATAGATCAAGTGATGAACCAAATATTTTGTGTAGAGCTTAATTGAAAATCACCCTCAACCAAAAGAACAGCAGATGTTTTAAAGGTTTATCAACTCCAAATCACTCCCTTAAGGCTGAGTGTCTTTTGTCTACCTTTGCAAATCATAAATTCCAGTGACGAATAAACAACTGGAATTGATTTCAGAGAGGAATGAAGTTCTACCTGAGCTGTAGTGAAAAATAAGAAGAAAAATTTAAATGGATCCCAATGACAACTGCTTTTTTCCTTAATTATTTGGGAGATCTTCACACAGTTTCTTTAAGGATCACACGTTAGCATCCTGTAAATGCAAGCAGAACTGGAACAAGTACCTGATCCAAGTCTGAGAATATTAATTCCAAGTTGATTACATCAATATCAGCTTTTGGCTCAACCTTCCCATTCACATGAACAATGTCATTGTCCTCAAAACAACGTACTACCTAGAACAGTACACAAGCAACTTCAGCAAGCAACAAACAAAAAATGTATGACAGAACTGTTTTAAAATCAGTAAGGATCTCAAAGCGTACTGATGGAGCACTCTTCCTTCTCTTTACATGCTCATAAGCTAGGATTGAAATATAAGAGTAAAATAAAGCCTTGAAACTCAAAGGAAAAAGGAAGGCCTTGGAATGATTTATTTATGATTATTTGCATATTTGAAATGTAATTGAAGTACTAAATCTGGAAAAGAAAGTAAGACAGTTTAAATATGCAGACGGTAACCGAATAAATTCAGAAGAATTTCTTTCCTGACTTAGATCTCAAGTTGACCATGGCAATCTAAAGTGATCCTTCAAAAGAAGCTTCCTGATGACAATTTCTTCATTTTTTACCAAAAAAGGACACATCAATATCTATAATTTATGTAATATTTTAATCTCATCAATATACCAGGATCAAGTCACACTCTTGGATAAGGTCAATGAAATAGATTCATCACTAATTCCGTGGAAGTGGGCACTAACATGGATTTCAATCTAAGTTGCTTAGTCTCTCCAAAATTGTTGTCATACCCATCTCAAATCCCCCAAAAATGCACTAATTTAGGAAGATCCAACATGCACACGTCAACATTTTTGAAGAGTCCGAGCAACTTATATTTAAACATGGCACAAGATTATAGATAATGGTGATAAAGGAACTAGAAACCATATAAACCTGAAGTATGGAGTCCACTTCACGAATATGCGACAAGAACTTATTCCCCAGGCCCTGACATAGAGATCTTTTATAAAACTATTGTTGTATCTTCAATTCATAATGCCACTGAAGCAATGATACAACAAGTAAAAACATGACTAATAATAATTGATGTTAAGAGACTTCAGGTATTGAGAATAAACCTCCCCTTGACTGGCTCCCTTTACAAGCCCAGCAATATCAACAAACTCTATAGACGCCGGGACTGCTCGTTTGGATTTGCTTAGATCAGAAAGAACATGGAGACGTGTATCAGGGACAGCAACTATCCCGACATTTGGCTCTATTGTGCAAAAAGGAAAATTGGCAGCCTGAGCCTTTCCATTCTCAACCTGCACAACATTGGCAATGGCTATTAGGTGAGAGACCAACAGCAGATATTCAAAGGTGTTATTTGACAGCAAACTACATCAGTACAATGTAAAATTTCCAGCATATGTTACCATTGTTTAGCTTTTCAGAATGGAAAACATAGAGAATGGACCATAGTACAGAAGAATAGTACATATGCAGTTCACACCTGCTAGCAAACAAAAACTTAATAACAGTATAACACATAACCCATTTTGTCAGTTAATGCTAGAAGTTAAGATGCAATGTGATCTACATTGACAACCATAAAAAAGAAAAGCAGAATAACAACTACCATTTTGCTGGTTTAACACTTGAACTGACACCCATCTCCTCAAACAATGATATTCGACTCCCCTTAAATATAAAGGTAATTATCAAGAAAAGCAAGCTTCACACCCGCTTGATCCACAGAACAAAAGTAACCAAACAAATTCTTCAGTAATATGATATTTTTTCCCAGCAAGTAGAACTAATAACACATTCATCAACTCAAAGCCTCAGTTACAGTCCCTCTAACTACTGAATAACATCCTTCATACAGATACGCAGTATGCATTTATCAAGAGATGAACAACAATTCTGCTCTCGAGGAGCATCTAGAAAATTGGATAGCTGCTCAACAGCATCTACCTTCAATTTCTTTTGATAGGAACACCAGTAACTATACTTACGCTCAGGGGCAGACCCACTTGTTGGGTTCCAGGTGCTCGAGCACCTACTGACTCCGAAAAAATCTTTGTGTATCCATATAGAAAATATGACAAAAAAGTATTAAGTATAAGGTTAAGCACCCACTGAACAAGAAGTTCAGTGGGTGCAGTAGTTCTCCATGCCTTCTTAAGGTTCAGGATGAGTTGCCAGACCCGGGTTCGAATCCCACTGGATCCGCCACTGCTTACGCTCCAGTAGACATCTAACTCTCATCACACACTCGCACTCGTAGTTGAATTTCTAAGCTTCTAAGTCCAGTTTCTGAGATTTAATAACATGACCACAGGCATTTTTACAAACATGTAGTACGAATTAAAGTCCATCGTTGCAGAAGGAAAGATAAGAATGAAAATAGACTTACAACGGCGTTGAACAGCGTAGACTTCCCGACATTAGGAAGGCCAACGATTCCGGCACGTAAACTCATGCTTATCTTAGCGACGGAGAAGCGCCTTTTGATGAGTACCACAGGACGCGTAGATTCTGAGAGTCTTAACCAGTGGTGAGAAGAGCCATTTAAGAAAGAAGACTTGAGCGGAATTGCCATGGAAGGAAGAAGATGAGAGCAAGCCATTCTCGCCATTTTACCACTACCAAGTTGAAGTGCTTATTGAGTGGTAACTATTTTAAGTGGAGAGAAAACACAGACTGTGCTGCGGCTATCTATCGCTGGTTTGAACTCAGCGACGACGGTACACGTAAAATTAGAAATTTACCCCAATAATTGCACCAAAATTGAATTTGAGCCCCAAAAATTGGAAAATGGAAACAAAACAACTCCCTGCCATTGCATTATTTAAATGAGCGACTTTTTTTTATTTAAGCAAAGAAAAATTAGAATTAATAATCGAAGATAGAGTTAAATTAATTTGAGTTTCTATATTTTAATAAAACTGAGTCCGTTGGAGGGGGAAAATAGCCTTTATATATACACATACATCTTGGTAAGAGTTGTATAAAAATTGAGCTCAATCACTTGCTCTGGCTACGTTTTGAATTCAGCTCTCTCATATATTTAGAAAATTACACAAACTTGAGGAAGTCAAAAACAAAATTAGAACAAGAACTTTGTAATTTAAACGCCTGAAACTGTGTGCATCTAGTCTGTGTTATATTTAACACACTATCTTTCAGTGACGAATTCATAGAAGTTACATACACCAAAAAAGAGAGTGGAGCACACAGACATCATACTGTCATACATCGAAATATCATTATCTAGCTAATTGCTCCAGGCTCAAGTGAATGATTTTCACCAACTTAGTGCCTTCTGCCACGATCATGGTCACGACCTCGATCACGACGACAGTAATGTTCGCGGTCACGGTCACAATCACGAGCTCGGGCATCATCACCCTCTGCCCTTCGCTTTCCTCTATCTTGCTCTTCCCCTCTTCCTCTATGCCGTGAATTGTCTCTGTACCTAATTTCATCTGCATGACCACCATCGTATTTCACCTCATCTTTCCCATCCCTCTTTTCACTCTCTCTCCGGTAACCCTTGTCTCCATGCCTCACAGTTTCCGCATGTCGCTTATCATGATCTGGTCTCTCTCCCCCAGCCTTGCGGTTATCATAATTAGTGCTTCCATGATCCAGATCGTTTCGACCCCCATAATCTCTCTCCTTCTCTCCACGTGCTCTCGTCCCACTTCCACAGTGCCTCTCGTCAGTTCTGTAATCTTTACTTCTCTCCTCCTGCCTATGACGTTCATATTCATCTCTTTTTCTATCCTTCCTGGCTCTATCATCTTCCATTTCTCTACGTTTAGGATTCTGATTCTCGGAGTGTTTTCCACCTTCAAAATCTCTTCCCCTCTTATTTCTTTTTGGACTTCCAACAACATCTTCATCAAATATCATTTCATACCTTCAGTTAAATGTTCAGAAGAGTCAATAAAGGTGTTTTTAGAGAGAAAAACAAGAGGAATGAGGCATAGGCCATTTGCCCATTTGTTCCTACTAACCTTGAGTTACCATCTCCTCCACGCTGTTTGCTGTCTTCTTCTCTAAGCACGTAGTTTGACTGCTGCTTGGTGGCATCACCCATGCAGTCTTTAGCCATGTGATCAAGTGAACCACATTTGAAGCAACCTCTTCCTGAAATAAATAAATGCCATTGATCAGCTCTAATTGGCAGGGGCTGCAAAAATGTTGCTTGCTACCATACGTTCTAAATGTGCAGATACACATAAGAGAGTCTGGGAACTACTTCAAAAAACAAAGTCGTTATAGAAAGTTCACATAGGAATATTTTAATTGACATTATGGGGAACATTTTGCTGGCTGGCTTACAGGATTATAATCGAAAGGCAACAGAGATGGGAACTTCTATGTGATGTTTTTTCTTTAATCAAGAACTTCTATGTGAAAATCTTGTTATCAGACACTGATGAGGAATGCAGCTCAGGATGGTGCTACCATAGCCAAATGATTTGGAAATACAAAGCTCCTAGTACAGTAGCTTTTATATGGGTCGCAGCACATGAAGCTTGTTTGGCGCAGGAAAGATTACAAATAAAAGGTTTAACTTTTGTAGCTGGTGCTAAAATTGCAAAAAGATGGTGAGACAGTCGATCGCTTGCTACTACACTGCTATTTTGAGTGGGCATATTTGATGAATGTTCAGATGTTCCATAGTCTTACAGAATTCAGTATGTCAGCCAATGTGAAGCAAGCCATCTGTAGTTGGCAAAAACAGAGTTTGAAAAAGGAGGTCTGGGAGATCTGGAAGACAATTCCATTGTGCATA
>JAOTQR010000097.1:24728209-24745138 GCA_025774065.1 Solanum ossicruentum | reverse complement strand
AGAAACAAGCTAGCTGTAGACAAAATTCTTTGTCCAGAACTAAACAGTGGAAAGATGCGAGTACTAGTTTATTCTACTTTACTAAAATTTTATTGATATCGCTACATAAGATACCCTGATTATCTTGATGACAACTTTAAATGGACATCTTAAAGTGTTATATTAAGCTAAGAACTGGTTCACAGATTAAAAAGAAAAAAGAAGAAAGGAAACACAGAACAAAAGCTTTGCAGAGTCTAGAGACGGATAACCTACAGTCCAAATCTTAAACGTTTGTCCATGTACCAATTAAGTTCTGCAGAATGAAAGAAATGAACTTCACGGAATACCATTGCATATCTTTAAAGTTGAGAAAGGCTAATCTTAAATTTTACACAAAGAAGAATGAACTAAAAGCACTTCAAATTCTATGGCTCTAAACTTGAGATGTATAGAACGCAGGGAGGTGAAAAAGTAAAATGGTTATTTCTACATTCTTTACCTCATCTTTTGGCTTTCCTTCTGGTGAAGCATCTGGAACAAAGTCGCTTAGTTGGGGAGGATCGTCAAAAGGATCGTCCAATATGTAAGTGTGTTTGATTCTGAAGTGTGGAAATTATCGATTAGAAGAGATCTACTAAATTGTGAAAAAGAGAGCATAAAATACATCAATAACGAACCGAATATTTTTAAACGGCCTGCCCTTTTCATCCACATAAGCTTCATTTATCCTATTCAATGTCTCTTGACCCTCTGCAATCTCTCCAAAAACCTGACAGAACAAAATCCATTGATCAAAATGTCAAGGATTTGGAGACCATGACAACTTTAAGAGAATACACCGGAATTATATAATCAGAGGCTTCATACCTCTTAGAGCCTCGGATTATTGACAAAGAAGTCATAAGAAATAACAAGGAAATAACATGAATGATATAGAATATAAATCAGAAATTAAGCAAAACTAGCTAGGAAAACCAAGACAATCAAGAAAACTAACATATAAAGATGTTCCCTTGACTTTTTACCTGTGATGCCACCATACAAAATATATTCTAGCACTCAGATATTATGCATCATCTTCAGATCATAAAGAATATATCAAAAGAAAGGTTATCAATACACTCTATAAATTGTATACAAGCACAAAAATAGATAGTAGTAATGTCCCTATCTTGAGTGTATTTATTTTCAGAATATCTCAGAAAATTACAACCTTTTTTTGGAAAATGCTTCACATAAAAATTTAAACCAACATAATGAAAATCCACAAGTATATAGGAGAAGATTTTATGCGACCTTGGTAGGAACAAAGAGGAATAGTTTGAAACCAAGATATGATTATTTGTCCTCTCCTTGAAACACTCCAGGAAAGAAATAATTAACATCACAAAATGTAGGTCAGCAAGTATCAGAAATTCTCTTGCCAAGTAGCTTTCTTCTTGATATCACTACTACTAAGTTTCACAAGAAAGTTGCAGAATAGGATCCTCCAGATAGAATTTGAACAGCATCAGAAAACAGAACCCCTCATAAAATGAATCCTTACTTGGCTATAACTTTCATATTACCTAAAAACGATTTCAGTACTAAACTGGATCGCTAAAATTTTCCAATGGAGAGTGTATATATTTTTGTTCTATTGCTGGCATAATACCTCCTACTTACATGGATGAAGGTAGAAAACAAAGTTGATAGGAACAATGACCTTAATGCATGTGATTTGTGAAAACACCATGTTAGCTAAGAAAATTTCATATCACAGTGTAACTGAGGTAAACAAATAAGGAAATGCTCATAGTGCCAAAACATGGCGAAGTGTTAATGCAGCTAACAGATAAATTTATAGTGCATGGATCGACGAAGTAAATCAAACTTTGAGGCCTTAATAGAATAAAGAGGATGAATGGACGAATAAAGTTTAGGATAGATATACTCACGGTGTGCTTCCCATCAAGGTAGTCCAGATCATCGCGTAGTGTGATGTAGAACTGAAAATCCAAAAAAGAAGAATCTCATAACTATATGATGTTGTATTACAAGCTATGAAATCGAAAGTGACCACGTAAAGACAAAAGCTACAAGAACTTCATTATAAAGGATCGTATGGAAAGATAATGCGAGGGAAAATTACAAAACCTGAGAAGCATTTAGGTTCTCCCCAGCACTAGCCATGGCTACGGTTCCCATTTTTGAATGCTTCAAGTCCAAATGAATCTCATCTCCAAAGAACCGAGCCTGGTCACCATACAAAATTCTGAAAACACATTAAGTGATCTGATCAGGCTAATGTGAAATTTCATAACCCCACTGCATCTTATAGCAAAAGACAATCTAAGACCCCTTTGCTTGAGTCACAAGTGAGTGAAACTGGAAAGGCCAGGGTGTTTGCGTCACCATATCAAAGGAAAGAAAAATCCACATGAAAAAGAAAGGATGAATTTAGCACATCTATAACTACCGACTTACTTGTAAACTGAATCACCCCCAGATCCTGTTCCTGTGGGATCTCCGGTCTGTGCAGTGAAATCCTTCTGAACAGTGTGGAAAAGGCAGCCATTGTAATACTTAATCCTACATTATCGAAGGGAGTAAGTTTATGGTTTTAATGCTCCTTAAATATATATGCATTTGATTTACATATTGTTTTCACTCCTCATCGTGAATACAGTCATATAATGCTGTGTTGCATAGAATACAGGAGAGCATACACAACTCATTCATAAAGTTAATCATGGCCTTCTCCTCATAGCTGTATGAAATAGAATAAAATACTTGCATAAGAAACAGTACCAACGTTGACACATCAATCAAAAGTTGACAATTCAGATATAGTGAACCAACAAGACAAAACTAAGCCAAAGGGAAAAGCTATGAGCTGATAAAACTACAACAAAAACAAGGAAAATTGAACTAAAAAATGAATTATTAAGAAAAAAAAGTAAACTTTAATGTTGGATGCAATGATTTTCTTTGTTCTGTTTCTCAATACCATTGTACTATACAAAGAATACCTGTCAGCTAAATACAAATCCTCTATTACTCAATCTTTTAGTTTCAATATATAAATGAATACACACTAGTAGATTCATAGTTAGCATGTTGAAATTAGTATGCAAATAGGTTTCTGATTGACACTAATACAACGCCAGATTAGCAACGAATTGAACAAATTTATCCCAATATCTTCGCTTAATTCCGCAATTAGACGAGTATTAATAGTATCCATAAAGCAGGTTCAAGTAAGCACTTACTTGCACAGCTTCAAAAAGTTCTTGCATGTCAATGGGCAGCGATTAGTAAACAAGTCAATTACCATCTCTCCCAAACTCGTCACTATCATCACTGACATTTTTCTCGAGGAGACTGAAGAGTCGGGAAGAGGGGTTTTGGGTTCAGCGTAAATAGACCTCCAAGTCGAGAGTTTAGAGGGGGGAATTTGAGATTTTGTTATTGTTATAGTTTTTTTTTTTTTTTAAGAAGAAGGCGTTATAAATTGCGATAAAAGATTTTTAATTTTTTAGAAGAGAGCTTCATATTCCATGGTGAAAAAGAAAAAGCAATTGTACTAAATATAAATCATATTTGATAAGCAATTTATAAATAGCCATTAAGAATGTTGATTTATGAAAGATGTTCAAGCATGATTTGTTCAAAAATTCCTTCAAGAAGAATTATAATTTTTTATAAAATTAATCTTTTCAAATAAAATTAAATATAAAATTACTTTCTTTTCAATTGAACAATATTTATAATCATTGTGAGAAAAAATATGAATGTATTTTTTTTTTAAAGAATAGAGAGGTTTTTATAGTTCATCTTCCTCCATCTCAAAATAAGTATAACTTCAGTAGAAATTAACATGCTTTTCCAATAAGAATAAGCAAAAAATAATTTCTCGGCATTGGATTAAGAATCATTTGGTTTAAGGTATAACATATAAGATATACTATAATCTTGAGTTAAAATGTATAATTACTTTATTTTCATTTTGTTGGAGATATTAGGTAAATTCTTAAATTATTTTTTTCATCATTTATGTTATAACGATAAGATGAATTATCTCATATAGTGATGAAATAGTTCATCTCAAATAATTAATTCTAAAATAACTTGTTCCAACTAAACAACCACAAATCATTCTTGTTCTTTCATATGGAGCACTAACTGTGCCTCAATATTAGTATATTTTTGGTTCTCCTCCAAATTTTCACCTTTATCATTTAATATTTACTTTGCCCACGTTGGTATATGAAATATTCAATTGCCTTACCATTTGTTCAGTAGAAATAAAAATTTTATCTGAAAAATAGTGAAAAGAAAAGTGTTTATCGCTTTATTTAATCCAAACATCATTGCAATCAAACCAAGATCCATTTTTACTTTTCAAACTATATTAATTTATTGTAGATAAATAATGTTGCAACTTGCAAGGAAAAAAGTAGTATGATTTCATGTAAAAACTGATATGATAAATCTCTTTTTTTTTTCCTAAATAAGGATATAAATTTGAGACCAAAAAATGTGCCAACTTTGCTTCTTAGCTAAAACATAAAAAAAAAATTAAAAAAAAAACTATATTCTTATACTCTATCTTCTTAGTGAGCGGTTTAATATTTTGAAAATACTTTTTAAATATGACTAGTTTAATAAATCATATTGTATTTATCGTTTTATTAATTAATATATCCTTTGCTAACGTGACACTCATTTTATGATTGAAAAAGTAGTTAATTATTGAAATTATTTAAACAACTTTAATTTGCTTAGAATTCTATTATATTAAAGCTTATTTAAATTGATTTAGTATAAGTGTTTTGAGGCATTTTTCAACACTTTCTTGGTATTTGAGCAAATAACTATTTATAATCACTTGATTTTAAGTTGAATTGATAAAATAAATCAAAAATATTTTTAATTTATAAATAAAAAATCTAAATTCAATCGAAACAAACTCTAATTAAAAAATTTCACAAATTTCCCTAACCAAATGTCAACCATTTCACTTTTCAAATAATAAATAAGAATAATTAATTTATATGTTTAAAGAAAAAAAAAACCATTTCCCTTTTAAGAATTTAGAGGGCGTAAGCACAATAAATAAAACTAAGAGTCTCTAAACGTAATTCATACAAAATGACTTTTAACATTTATTTCCACTCATTTTTTAAGAGGTTTAGGGTTTAGGGGAAGAAGAAGCAAACATAACACTCATTAACCAAAGCCACTGTTCTTCTCCACGCAGAGGAGCTCTCAAGATGATTACAGGCGGAAGAAATTTGGTTTCTTCACCGCCGGCGTTTTCAAATGATGCGAAGAAGCTTCTTGTATGCACAGGAAACACCGTTTCTATTTTCAGCACTTCCACTGGCTTACAGGTCAAGTTTACTTTAAACTCTATAGCTGAAAATTTCGTTGTGTAAGTTATTGTAAGTTGTTAACTTTTTGTAACTTTTACAGATTGCTGAATTGGAAGGTCATAAAGGACTGGTGACATCGGTGGTGGTAGTACCATCTACTACTCCGGCAGGAAAAATTTTGTGCTACTGTTGGACATCATCTGATGATGGTACTATTAAATACTGGGATTTTTCGGTGCCGGAGCTGATGAAAAGTATTGATGTTAAGTTCCCCATTCACTCCATGGTAAGCATCTTTTCACTTTAAAGAGTACCTCAATGTTTAAGCAATCAAACTCTTGACATGAACCAAGTACTGTAAAACAGTGGATTGGGAAGTGCTTTGCACGTTCGGTGACATATATTCTAGACTTTTATGCATTGAAATTATGCTACGTGATGATTTTGGTAGTTATACTTTGTATATAGTTATCTCAATCACCTCGACTGTTCCACCTCTTCGTCCTACTAAGGCCTAGACAGATGGGAAAAAAGGCACCTTTCTTTTTTTGCCTTTGCTGGGATTTGAATCTGGAATCAATATTATATCAATTTCTCAAGTTGAGAATTCATTTTTAGACTTCTCAAGAAAATGTTGGTTTTTTTTTGAAAATGATAATATATTAATTGAAATTACAAGAAGAAAACAGATTATTACTGAAGCATAGGATCTAGCATTAGGTGATTCAGGTGCTAGTGGTGCTCTTGTTTGCTAAATAGATGCCATGCCAAGGCACGGGAATTTCTGGAACCTATATTTGGGAATGCACACAAGTTTCTGGATGGGACAAAATTACTAGTAGTTAGCTGTGGGTTCCTTTCCTACTCGAGGAAATGGTAGTTGCCTATATACTAGGAACATAGGACTAGATTCCCAGAAGAACTCATGAATTGAACTATACATGAACAAAGTGAACTCGTAAAGTCGAAGCCACTTTCCAGCTTTGCCTCTGCTGTTGTTTTATGTTGTTCACTGAGTACCACTCACATGTAGCAACATCTCTTTCTTGTACTGTGTGCTGACATTGCAGCAGATCTATCTTATCATCCCTCTGTCTTCTTTGTCAGGTAATTCCAGGTTTATCATCACAACCCAGAGAGAGTAGCGAAAAGCCTTCTGATCTTTTTGCATATGTATCCATCAGAGTGTTGAAACAACAGGTGAGAGAGAGTAAAGCTTTATGGTGGCAGATAAGGAAGTGTAACCTAACCAAGTCTACTTTGGTTGGTGGAGTAACTCTGGCTGAGGTATGCAAAATTGTCTGTCATGCCTTATCTTTTTATAGGGAAGAAAAGGTGTGTTGATTGTTGTTGTTTTTGCACTTAGATGGCTCCTTGTACAGCAACTTCTTACCCAGTATAATATCCCATAAGTGGGGTTTGGGGAGGGTGATGTGTATGCAGCCTCACTCTACCTTGTAAGGTAAAGAGGTTGTTTCGATAGACCCCTGGCTCAAATAAAACATATCAAAAAATGTCTCCTTGTAAAAAAAGTAATTGTGCACTAAGATGGTTTAGTTCTAAAACAGTAGATCATTGTTGAATTGTTTAAAACTTTAAATTGTGGGCGGTGTTTCATTAATTTAGAACTTTGCCAATTTAGCTTGCCCCAAAAAGAAAATCGATTACAAAAGTCGAGTTTTTTTTTTAAAAACTTCTTTGTTAAATCATTATGAAGATACCCTCCAATCGTGAAGCAAATTTTATCCATCTTATATAAAAAATATATCACATCAATTATTGTTACCAATTTTGCAAGTGTTTTCTGGGGCAAAATATATCGTTTCAGGTCGAACTCTTTCTAGCTTGATTAAATGTTGTCTGAGCTATCTTTTGCTCTAGATCATACACACCATTAGTCACTGTCAGAAAGTTGTTGATGATCTTTCACATCATTGCATTTGTCACTGTCAAATATTTACCTACCTGATTTTATGAAGTAAAAGCACAGAGTAGCATTTTTATATGTGATTGAAAATAACCAAGGTTCTTTACTTTCTCTCAGAGTAAAAACGCACTATCTTTAACATTAAGCTGCTCTGGAAGATACATGGGCGTCTGTGACAAGCACAAGCTTCGCATTTGGGAAATACCAACAAAAGATTCTGATCAATCCGTGCTTCAGAAAATCAGATTACATCATACGAAAACCCTGAGTGCTCTAGCTTTCCATCCAACAGATAGAATTGTTTCAGCTGGAGATGTAACAGGAAGGATCTTAATATGGAGGGGTGTTGGGGAGCATAATATCTCATCTAGAAATAAACAGAGAAGTGGAGGACTAACGAAAGACATGGAGGAGAATCCTGGAGTTAGGGAAAATGATGATGCTGATTCTTGTACCACAAGACATTGGCACTCTGCAGAAGTGAAAGTTCTCTTTTTCTCTTCCGACGGTGCCTATCTGTACTCAGGTATAAAATTAGCATGAGCAGCATGGTTGGTTGTATAAAGATGTGTTTAGAACCTTTTACTCATAGGCATGTTCTTGTAGATAACTTACTGTGTACAAATTCATAGCTAGTGGAAACATTTTAGGAGCATAGCTCTTTTATTTATTTGGAATTTAGAGTAAAAAATGTGTTATAATTCAACGTTATTTTTTTGAAACTAGTATCTTTGTAATTTAATGTTTACTTGAATTAGCAACTATTTAACTTGATCCAGGTGGGAAGGAAGGAGTTCTCGTGGTTTGGCAGTTGGACACTGGGAAGCAGAAATTCCTCCCCCGAATAGGATCCCCGCTTATGTATTTTACTATCTCATCTGATCCTTCTCTGTCCTCTGTAAGCAGATTTGTCCATAAAGTAAAAGTAGTTGCCACTGGATCTGTTCTTACTCAGTAAATTTGTCCAGATATCTTGTGCAGATAACCGAATTCACCTTCTTAAAATGCCTTCAATGGAGGTATTGAGATCCATTCAAGGAATCAAGGTTTGTTCTTCTTCTTCTTCTTTCTCGGAGGCAGAACATCATTAGAAAAGATTAAGAGTGGTGAAGAGAAAGATCATGCCTGTCATCATTTTTCTAGGATATTGTTGTGTTCATAGTACTTATCAAAGGAAAAAAAATTTCCACGTTCATTAATGATTTTGTATACGCTCTCCAATATATGTATGTATATTAGCATCTAGAATGTTGTTTCCAAGTGCTAGGAAAAACTATTCTTATTGCAGCTGTACATGTTACTATTGGCTTGCAGTTCCCTTTTGGTTTTGTTCTATCTTGTTTATGTGGACTCTATGATCAATAATAAGATCCCTCCAGCATAATGGTTGCAGCGGGTTGGATGATCCTCTACATGCGTGTGCCGTAATATTTTTGCTTGGAGTGTATGGTTAATCCATTCAAAATACTTATTTCCATCTTACCTGATGTTTTGACATGATGTATGGATTTTTTTTATTTTTTTAATTATTTTTTTGCTTTGGGAGACCTTACAGCTTTAATTTTCAGCTTCGTAGCACGGTCTTGGATGTATCTGATAGCTCATCTGAAGGAATTGTTTTTGACTCTTCCGCGGGGCTAGTTGCCACACGTTCAGAAAATTACTGTATCCAGTTCTATAGCTTGTTTGATGACCGTGAGGTTTCTGAGGTAAGTGGATAGGAAGTAAGTAGCATCAGTTGATATTTTCTTCTGTTTTGCTCTAAACATCCCCAGTTAACCTCCATCCTCAACAAAAATAAAGATAAATTGAAAAAGGAAAGTAAAACCTACAACCTAATTTTATTCACCCTTCCATTCAGTAGCACACCTTCATGTTGTTTCTATTTTTTCGAGTGTCGGTTAGTTCATCTGCTTGCGCCATTGGGGTGTTTACCTTTTGCTTTGTTTCACAGAGAGGGTTTCTGTAGGTTTCCTTGGACATCTGATGTTCCCACCTTTATGATTAGGATTGATGCATTCTTATTATACAGTCAAGCTTTTTAGATATATCCAGTGATTAGTGGGGGAGTGGTATTAGAGAAGTGCAAACATTTAAATATTATACTGTTACAAGTTTGCAAACAGTTTTCCTCTTGTATCAGTGTTTAAAGTATGTATTCTTTTCACCAGAGTTAGTAGTTGATTTTGCCCCAATGTGTCTATCTGTAGGTTCAAGTTTGTGAAAGAAGCCACCAACCAGCTGATGAAGTCACGGTATAGAATTTTTTCCTGTTGATCTTATTCTATTTGCTAATTCCTGAATGACTATATATATGTATATATATATATATATATATATATATATATATATACATATATATATACACATATAGTCCAGTATTTGAATCAGCATTTATAATTGTTTATATGGATGTGTGTGTGTGGAAGTTTGTGTATTTGACTTGTCCACTCCGTAATTTTGTATGCATATCCTATTATTAACTAACCTGAGAAATTGACCAGCTCTTCGACTACCTTGTACCATGTGCCTATGCACCTCTTTCATGCCATCAATAGAATTAAGAAATGGAACTTAATATAATACTCATGAGGGTGCAAACAAGAATGTGGCACATATATGGCCCCATGAGATGTTTGAATGATCTCTTTTAAGCAATAGCGGCTTCTTTCCCCACTCACTAAGAGCTCATTCCTCACCTCCGTTTCCCAGATTTTGAGCTTGAATTTGGAGCAGAAAGTGCCTTCTATTAACTCTGGAGATGGAGGAAGGCTAGAAGTTCCAGAGCTTAGACCAGAATGTGGATTTTTCCTTTGTATATGGTTGTAACAATTTTTTCACCCTAACAAATTTTCCAAGAATAGAGAAGAATTAACAACTTTAGCCGATAGTGGCATTAATTTTCCTTTTGAACTTCATCTTGTGCTTCGCATCAATAAACTTATTACGCTCCCATCTCGAGTTCCAGTCTTCACACTATTCATCACACCATAGACTACGGGAACAAATTGCCCAGATGGTTAGAAACCCTACGGAGAATGGTACTTTTGTTGAAATTATTGTAATAATATGACCAAGCTGTTATACACTGAGGGTTGAAGAGCTCTTTTTGGTCTGTCGCAGGTTGTAGTGGATTTGGTGGCCCTCTCTCCAGAGGGTTCCGTCATGATAACAGTAGAAACCAGGTTTGCTGAAGAAGGAATAGGAGGTCTTGTAAGTCTGAAGTTCTGGTTGTGCAGCTCTTCAAATAAAGACTTCAACTTATCCACAGTTGTCTATGAACCCCACAGGTTCTTTCTTATCTAATTCTTGGAGCTCCTTTGGTCTGTAATATCTATTAACTTGTGCTTTAATAATTTGGACAGAATATCTCTCTTGTAAATAATACTCTAGATTTCTTTCATAAATTGACATTCAAGCATGGGTGTGTTTGCAGAGATTTTGGTATTTCGTCCATTGCTTTCCATCCTTCGTGTCACATGGCTGTTACCACCTCACGGGGTGCTGATTTCAAGGTAAATGGATAGATTTAGATAAATTGTGAAATCATGTGTTCGCATATCATGTTAGAGTAGAGTTGTTGAAGTGGAGGCTTGCCTCCTGGGTACTGTGCAACAAGAACGTGTCACCAAGGCTTAATAGTAAGTTCTACTGATTGGTGGGTAGACCAACATTATTGGATGAGACATAGGGGTGGTTAGATAATGCTTACTAGTTCATCCATGTTCAGAAGATGAAGGTAGCGGAATTGAGTATGTTTAGATGGATGTGTTGGCATACTAGGAGAGGTATGATTAGAAATGAAGTTATACATGGCAAGGCTTGCTACTTTTGGTGTATTTCTTTAATATGGGCAAGCTTTTGCCCTTTTTTGATGAAATTCATTACTTTATCCCAAGAAAGGCAACATAGGGGTGGCCTTCATGACAGACAAGATGAGGGAAGCGAGATTGAGATGGTTCGGACATATAAAGAGGAGGTCCGTAGATGCGCCACTAGGGAGGTGTGAGAGGTTGGTTGTAACTCGAATTACGAGGGATAGAGGTAGGCCGAAAAAGAACTAGGAGAGTAGGAGGTGATTAGAATTTAGACAAAATGTTTCATAACTTCAGTTTACTGAGGGTATTACCTCAGATAAGAAGTTCGGAAATTGGTGATTAGGGTAGAAGGTCGGTGAGTAGCCTAGTGTTGTCGCACTTGGAGAGTTAGGGGCTATTTAGTTGTCGCATAGTCTCTTATTCTTCAATATGTATTACTACTGTTGCTTCATTTAGCTATTTAGTAGTCGCGTGATCTCTTATTCTTCAATATGTATTACTACCTGTTGCTTCATTTGCTTTATATCTTGCTTTTTGCCATATTATTTTTGCAATCCTTCTTCAAAACATTTCTTTTGACCTGAGGTTTATCGGAAATAGCCTTTACACCTAAAGGTAGGGACGGGGCATAATGGCTGCCTACATCCTACCTACCATCCCCTACACACCTTGTGTGATTACATTGAGTATGTTGTTGACTTCACTAACATCGATGTTTTTTTGGTAGGTTTGGGTTGGCAGTCAGGAGATGCAACAAAAAGACCGGATGCAAAATGCTGGATGGACATGCCATTCTGTTGGTTCCTACAAGTATGTTTGGCTTAAGTTTTAAAAGATAACTACAATGGTCAGATAAACAATTGACCGACCATGTAAAGAAATCCGAACTGTTTGAGAAAGAGATTCTATATGAAAATGCCACTTCCTTTGTGGTTCATTCAGTTTCATTTCATTTGCACATGAACATGAGCGATCAGCTGTCATTTGCATTTGGTGTTCTATGAGTTATGGCGGCTTGTTTGAACTCCGCCAGTGTTGATGACTACAGCATAGTGAACTGATAGGACCTCTATTTTCTTGTTTGACATTAACTTTCTTCTTTCATAGGAAAAAGCCAATGACAGCTGCTGCGTTTTCTGGAGATGGTTCTGTGCTGGCTGTAGCAGCAGAAAGAGTTATTACGGTTTGGGATCCAGAGAGGAATATTCTTGTGGCGACAGTTGGGGAGAGTCTTGAGGTAAGTTCTTGAAATGCCAGTATTAAATTTACACTATTGACCTATCAGAACATAACAATTTGTCGCTCTATGTTTAAACATAGAGGTCAGGCTGCGTACATCCGACCCTCCCTTGCCCCGCAATGGGCGGGAGCCTTTGAGGCAAATGGGGTAATGTTCTTGTTGTATTGACTTTAATTTTATTTTTTTCTAAAATTTAAACTAGATATGTCCGGTAAGTTTATTAGTTGTTAAAATGTTACTTAGAAACTTTTAATTAACGATTAAGAAACAATTGTTAAAATGTCAACTAAAAATAGTTAATTAGTTGTTGAGATGTTAATTAGTGGAAAAAAATTTAATTCAATTATAAAATAAAAGAACTTTAAAATTTAAGCGAGGCGGGGCGGGTCTATGCGGAGCGGAGTGGGACGGGTTGAAAATGAAAAAAAGCCATCGCTATTGTTGTCTGGTAAATTTCATTGGATGTCAAAGAAGCTAAGGTGGGGTTATTCCTTTGTGTTAAACAAAAAGAGAAATATGGGTCCATGAAACAACCGAACTCAAATTTTGAAAATCTTAATTTACAGTTTTGATACTTTCCTTGTGGCACCTTATACACCTTTCTCTATTAATCTATACAATATTTTTCTCATTTGAACTATCTTCTTTGTGCAGCCAATCTCTTCCTTAGCATTTATTGGGAAGTCAGAGTATGTTGTGACCACGTCGCAAGGTTCTAATGCACAAGTAGCAGTGTGGAGCATGTCAAAACTGTCTGTATCATGGTCATACAAACTTAAGATAGAAGGTTTGTATATCTCTTGTTTATCATACTTCGCCGCAATAAACTTCAGAAAACTGTAAACCACTTTGCTTTTAGCACTTTATGATAATTCTCTAATCTTTATCATATATTTCAAACGTTCTGCTTCTAGTTAATGAGATAAATGGGATAGAGAGTGAGAGAGATAGAGAGAGACTAATGTACAGATGGAGACAATGTATTACATATTGTGTTATTAAAAACCACCTCTCTTTCAAAGCAATGAAACTGCAGAATGAATGGTTAATATTATTTGAGAGTGCCCTTTCAAATCATGACCACAAGCAAATCCTAAGAAGAAGTGTCTGGTTCCTTGAATCACAACCTCGAGGAAGTGTAATTTTTCAGCTTTAAAAGCTGCTAAAAATAAGCCAATCCAAGCACCCACTAATTTTCTTTTCAAGCCAAACTCAAGACGCAGGTCTTTTGGGGAAATCTTAAGCTATTTTGCTTGTGAAAACAGTACCATTTTGCTGCATTGGGTTCCTATTAAAAAGAATTGCTGCTTTGGAATAGCAAAGCAGGAAATGACTCAAAAGAGACCCAGATTCTAAAATAAGTTCTCCTAAATTTGCACCTATATGTTTAAGCTAAAAGGGCTGAATAAGTCTATCAGATTAATGGTGAACTTGTAGGCAGGAAGTTGTGTCTGCACAATCATTTTTTTGTTATTTAATGTGTCATTGCATTACCGTAAGACATTTTCTAATGTTTCATCCTAACTAGTATCTTATTGATCGCTGCAGCTGTAACTTGTGCAATGGTTGACTCATTGTTTGCCATCCTGGCCCTTCTCCCAAAGCCAGTTGGATCTGTGATGTCTAATGAAACCACAACTCAGGATGGGGATGGGGTGATATTATTATTCAGCGCTGGAGATCATGTTCCCATAGCGATCTGGTTTGTAAAAAAGGTATTGACTCTTGTCTTAAATTTTGAGTTCTTTTTTCTTTCTGAAGTTTTTAGTTGGGAACTTGACGTCAGTTATAATGGGGGAATCAAATCACCTTGCACTCGTTTAGAAGTGGTAGATCTTGATCTCTTGGAGTCTGTTGAGAAAATAATTACATTCACCCTGACCTATATTTTCTGTATCTTCATTCCCTTGAGTTTCCTGCACCCAACCTCTCTTCTAATTTTCTGTCACCTTCATCCTTCTGACTGCTTGTTGCCTTCTAATTTGATTCATATATTGGAGAGGTATCACATCTTCTAAGGTGGAAACTCTTATCTATAGATGGGGTGAGAACTGGACATCTTTACTTTGTTTGCATCTCATCCTTTCTCATTACAGGCAAAAGGTGCTTCACTTGCTTTCATTCGCGGAAGTCCTAAGTCGGATGATAGTGTTCCTGATGGCAGATCAGTGCAGTTGCTATTAGCTTATCTAAACATTGATCATGAATATGTGCTTTTTGATCCACTCAACAGTCACACACATATACATAAGATAAGCCGAGGAAATCTCACTGATCTTGAGGAAACAGGTGTGTCCCATTTTTTCTACTTAAGTTCATGTCTAACAGAAAGCTTTTATGTATTTCAGTTTCTGGTGTCTAGTAATCTGGGGATGTAAATGGGCCTTTTTTGTTTATTTTATGGGATAGGGTGCTTCAGAATACTTTGGATTGGATTATTATACCAAAGCACTTGAAATAAACCTTGTTTTTATAGACTTTTTAATGGGTGGTACAAGCCTTAAAATGACCAGAACCCAGAGTCACCAAGATGTATGGTTGGTTGCTGCACGTTGTCTTGTGATAACAAGAAGTCAATAACTACACCTCATTACGACATAAGTTGGATCAGCTTCTTTAAACCCATATTCTATCATCATAATAATAAATAAAATAGAAGACATGTCTTGAGATAAACTTAAATGAGACAGGAGAAGTGAGCTGAACGGGTTGATGCATTTATTCTCCACCTGCTGACAAGGTCCTTCATTCTTCGTGGCATCATTGTCAGTTCAAGTACATATTCTAGAAAATTTATACCGAACCTATCTATGGATTAAAGATATTTAAGAGGAAACAACCTTCAGCTCGAGAACGTAAAAGTATGTATCCACTCGTTGGAGAATCAGATGATGCATTATTTAGCTTTAGAACAAGGAGATGCGGGGGTTGGGTAAGAGGGCCAAGGGGAAGGGCTGCATTGGCGAATTGAACGCCTACCCGAAAGCGGTAGAGCAATTCTCTGCTGGTGGAATATCCTGATATTTCAGAAAACAGTGGTTCTTTTAAAAAAGATGACTGTCATGACTGATGAAACTATATGCTATCCTATTTGCAGGGAAGTTCGGTTATGCATCTCTCTACGGGGACCTACCAGACTTCAGCTTAGAGAGAAAACAAGCTACATCGATCACGTCAGTACCATCAGAAAGATATTGGGAGACGCTATTCAGTGGACCATCTCACAGTCTCCCTCCTCTTACGAAATTGTGTTCCTCATTCCTGGAATCATTACTGCAGAGGAGGAGCAGTGCAGTTGAGTGATTGCCAGTACTGTCCGGTTGAGCTTTGTTGCAAGGCAGACTTGCTGGTCTGATTGCTCGTTGATGAGGAGGCTTAATCCCGTTGTAGCCAAGAGAGAGCTGCCTGACATGCACATAGTAACACTAGCTCGAGGGTGTGAACAGTGGGGTTGACGTATATTCTGGCCTAAGAACAAGCCAGCCACTCTGTCAAAGCTGTCGAGTTCAAGAAAAAGATGCCCAGATTGAATGGGTTTGAAATTTTGGTAGCACGATTAGATGTCTCGTCTGGATATTGAATTTTTGTAGCTTGTAACTTATTGAGCCTGCAAGACTAAGCAGGAATACGAATACTGAATAGATGTACTACTACTTTTTGGCCAATGCTTATTCAAGAATGCTTTGTTTAAATGGAGTTGCTATTTAAATATGACGCGCTCCTGTTCTTACAAGAGAAAAGAGCTAATAGAATGAATTACTTTGATTGTGTTAGAAAATTAGGTAGACATCATCATAATCGTTTTTAATTATGTTAAAACTGTTTATTACTATCATCATCAGTACAAAAGGATCCAAAGATACTTAACAACCATGAGCAGAACAAAGAGGAACGAAATAAAGTTGATGATGGAGTCTAGTTTCAACTCAAGGAGGATTTGTTGTCCAATTGTCAGCCTTCTTGCTATCAAACATGAGAGTTGCAGCTGCTGGAGGCAGACTTTTATCCACACTCTCTTCATAAACATATGTGTTCTTTCCCTCCAGATCAGAAGAATCTTGAGGTTTTTCTTCTTGTTGGGATTGTTCTTGTTTTGGTGCTGCAATTTTTTGTGCACTTGATGAGAGTTCAACAGGTTGAGAATCAGCAATCTTGCTTTGTTGCTTATCAATATTACGAGCACTTGAGAAAAGCTCAACAGTTTGGGAGTCAGCAATCTTTCCTCCTTCAAGAGGAGTGCCTGCTTTGTACCTCACTCTAAGAGCATCATCTTCAGATAGTCTTGCTTGAGCTGTCCCATAAGCAATATCATCTTTGCTCTTTGCCATTACTTCTGCAAAAATATAACCCTTTGATTACTAATCTATTTTCTTTTGGGGGGTTTGAAATTGGCACTGTATTTGTTCCATGCTGATGTTTTATTAAAGGAATGATGAGTTAGGATCAGCATGGCTGTTTCTCTGTAAGAGAGGAGACAAGTGTTTCTACTTGTGAAAACGTGGACACTCTCTCTTTCCGCCTAATAGGCTATATACAATATCATTAATTGCCGTAAAGTCGTTCGATCAAAGTATTTATTAAAAAAAATTATTAGATACTTTTTAT
>JAOTQR010000097.1:24713755-24727736 GCA_025774065.1 Solanum ossicruentum | reverse complement strand
AAAGTCTGTATATCTTCGATTTTAAACTACTTTTTATAGAAATAAATAATATATATATATATATATATTTATTATAAATTAATTAATTTATAATATATAATTGAAACATCCATATTCACAATCCAACAAAAATAAATAAATAAAACGAAAAGGGTACTTTATAATTATTCCTTCACACATCTTTTGGATAACACTGAGGGAGTGGACAGACTCGACCCACACCAACACTAGATGGAGCTCAACTGATTTTGTCCAATTTGCCAACCTTTATAAAAGGAATTCCGTTTCCTCTGAAACAGAATACTGTACAATTAGAGGGCGAGGAGGAGGAGAAGAAGAAAGCTCTCTTTTTTCATAATCAAGAATGGCAAAGAGACCCCACATTGTATGTTCTTTTGTGCTGTTTCCTTGTCTTTCCTTATGATTGATTGTAGAGAGTTGACACCCACATCATATTTTTTGGTTTTTATGATTCTTTTCTAGTTCCTTAGATTTGTGTAGCTGCAATTGATGTTATGGCAGTCCCGTTAAATTCAGTGTCCACAGTGAAAAATCCATCACCAGATAATGCAAGAGATTCCTGTGGATTTTTTACCCATACACCAAAGTTCCTACCTTTCTTTCAAAGGAGGAGCATTTCAAGAAATTTAGCTTCTTCCCATTTAAGTCAAACTCTAAAAGAACGGGTACCTGTAACTTCAAAGGGGAATATTTTCACTCTGCCAAATTGGAGGTCTGGCAAGAATGACCCAAGAAACAAAGAACTTAGGCTTTATGATGCATTTTTGTATTTGGAATACATGGTGGGAAAGGGCCAAAAGCCTGATAAAACTGATGCAACTCAGCTTTTGTATGATCTTTGTAATTGTAATAAGCTTAGGAAAGCTGCTAGAGTTATGGAAATGATGGTGAGTTCTGGTACTATACCTGATGCTGCTTCTTATACTTTCTTGGTGAATAACTTGTGTAAGAGAGGAAATGTTGGTCATGCTATGCAATTAGTTGATAAAATGGAAGAATATGGATATCCAACAAATACTGTAACTTACAATTCTCTTATAAGGGGACTTTGTATGAGGGGGAACTTGAACAAAAGCTTGCAATTTGTCGAAAAGTTGATTCAGAAAGGGTTGGTACCAAATGCATATACTTATTCTATATTGCTTGAGGCTACTTATAAAGAAAAAGGGGTCAATGAAGCAATGTTGCTTTTGGACAATATTATTGCCAAGGGTGGAAAGCCTAATTTGGTTAGTTACAATGTTCTCTTAACTGGTTTGTGCAAACAAGGAAGAATAGATGAAGCCAAACAATTCTTTAGAAACTTGCCATCAAAAGGGTTTAATCCTAACGTTGTCAGCTATAATATCTTGTTGAGAAGCTTGTGTTTTGAAGGATGCTGGGAGGAAGCGAATGAGTTTCTGGCAGAGATGGTTGGAGAAGATTGTTCACCATCGATAGTAACATACAATATATTGATTAGTTCGCTTGCTCTCCATGGCCAAACGGATCACGCTATCAAGATTCTGGATGAAATGTACTTTGGAGAACAGTTCAAGCCAATTGCTGCTAGCTACAATCCAATAATTGCACGTCTCTGCAAAGATAGGAAAGTGGATGCAGTAATTAAGTGTCTTGACCAAATGTTAGAACGACAGTGTAGTCCTAATGAGGGAACATATAATTCCATTGCTGTGCTTTGTGACGAAGGTTTGGTTCATGAGGCCTTCTCAATTCTCCAAGCTTTGAGGATGAAACAAAGCTCCTCCAGTCATGATTTCTACAGAGCTGTGATTTCTGGTTTATGTAGGAAAGGAAACACATTTGCAGCATTTCAGCTTCTGCATGACATGACAGCCCATGGATTTACTCCAGACTCTTACACCTATTCATCATTGATCAGAGGATTGTGCATGGAAAAGATGTTGGTGGCTGCTGTCGAAGTATTCTACATGATGGAAGAAAATGGATATAGGCCTGATGTTGATAATTTCAATGCGCTTGTGCTTGGTCTATGCAAATCCAGAAGAACAGACTTGTCATTAAGAGTATTTGAGGACATGATCAGCAAAGGTTATATGCCCAATGAGATAACATATACCATTCTAGTTGAAGGCATCATCCATGAAGAACACAAGGAGTTTGCATCAGTAGTCCTAAAGGAATTGCACCGGAAAGAAGTAATAAGTAGAAATACTGTTGAAAGACTTGCTATGGAATTTGAGCTTGAGGATATGGCAGTATGCTGATCTTTCACAAAAACAACAGCATGTGGTTACAGAACGAGAAACTAACATCAGCAATGCTAAATACACCAAATCAACAAAATTATTCTCATGCTGTACGTCAGATGAGAACTTTACACAACTAATAAACCTTCGGGATAATTGGTTTCCGGATATGTTAGTTGAATGGTGAAACTTGTGGATTCTCACTAGCTACTGAATTGCTTTTACAAAGACAACTGTATATCTCCTTTATCTAAAGCTTTCTTTCTAGTTGCCTATTGTATGATAGAACATACAGTATTTGCTTTCTCAGTGAAACCTTACAGCTTCTTTCCACTAGAAACATTGTATAATAACTCAAGTCTTATATGTAGAAATGGCTGCTTTTCATTACAGTGCCAATAACAATTTTTTGGAGGTGCAGTATAATTGTCCAGTTCCAATTTAATTTTCTTACTTAAACTGAACCTCCATATTGGTCAGAGCCTTGGGGCCTAGTGCCTTCCTCAGTCTCTTTAGTATGGCAACACGAGTTCTACTCTATATAATCATCTATTACCATGTTCTTCTCTAAAGTATTGAAATGATTTCCAGCTCCAAAGCTGCAAGTCAGCATATAATGATTTGGAGCATTGTCTTGTTCCACTCTGATAAACACTTGCGATGATAGAAGTTCTTCAAGATGATTCAGATTCAATATGCCTTCATATTGTTGAACCAAGCAGGCACAAGCATGATTGCGCTAGATCAAAACCAATCAAGGGTTTCACTTCAGACATATTCATCCTCTCAGGATATCATCAAGTATTGACGTTCAAAGCCAAAATTTATTCAAATGAAATGTAGTCCAGACAAACGGAAATCATCTTAATAACATCAGCTTAAAAGAGAGAAGGTTCAAGATCTCACATATATCTTTGGTTGACAAAACTAACAAGTTGCCAGAAAAACACAAATCAACATCCTTACTACTAGCAATACTTGAAACTTAAACTAATCTCCTTAGTTAAACATAGTGGATTAACTACTGCACAGCTTCAAACAATGGACAACCTCCATTGTTTGGTGCTGTCACAGAGATGGACAGTGATAGTAAAGGCAGCAGTTTCAACCAAGAAACCACTCTAGGCATATGGGATCCCTGCTGCTCTACTTAGATCTCTGTCTCATCTTTCTGCGCTTCCTCTTCAGTCTCCTCATACGCTTCTTCTTCCACTGCATTTAAAATAAAAACATTAGTAGCTGTTACAACTACAATGGTACAAGAAACAAAACCTTAGTTAATCTCTGTTCACAAAACAAGTCGATGGCGTATTGCAGAGAGTTTAGGCACAAACACTTGATTATAATCTAAAAGAGGCTAAAGAAAAGCACATCACACCGTCTCAGCTTTCCTCTAAATCTCTAAGGACACACTTTTAAAAACATCTATATGCAAAATAAGTAAAAATCCATTGCGAGGTGCACACTAACCCAACGCATTCTTTCCAATTCTTTCTAAAATAAAGACTCACAAATACTTTCTTCATGGAAGACACAGAATTTCAGAATGTTTCTACCCCAACGTTGGATCTCGAAAGACCCAACATGGTCCAACCCTAAACAAATACTTGAATATTTTATCGAAAAGTGTTTGATAAGATACAGACAAGTACGCCTCATAAAGCAGCTGAGTGTATATTGATATAAAATGCCCCACAGGTTAACAAATGCATAAAGGATTTGGATGAAGAAGACAATGTAAAAATAAAAAGTGAGGTCCACCGAGGCAAAATATTTTCGTACACCAAATTAGATTTTTGAGCTCAGATTTTCATTTCTCAATCGAATCAAAGCTCCACAATTCTCAGTCTCCTCCTACTACAAGGTGAGGGAATCCTAGGATCCATTAAGGCTACTCCTTCGCTGATTATGTGATTCTAACATGAATTCTCCTAAAGTTATAGGAAAATCAAGGATCTTTTCCAAAAGACTCAAGTAAAGAATTTGTAAGGTTTGATCAACAATTCAATATGTTTTTTTTGTAAGTTCTATGGTTAGGACTCACAGGACAGTGATTGAAAGCCGTGAGCACAAGTTTTGATTTTTGTAAGAGCTGATTTGAGAAGGATTGTGTATGTAGAAGGCAGTTCCAGTTGTTGGTTGACCTCATAAGAGATTCATGCGAGCTAGAGGAGAAACGATGATTGTGGAAAAACACCATTGTAAAAGACCTTGGAGCTTTACGCTCATAAAGTGTTGAACAAATTGCCTCAGTAGCTTAGGTGATGTTTGATCACAGGGATCCCTGCTCCCTATAATCACTATTATTGTAGATCAAAGTTGTGAAGGAGTAACTGAGCATTGTGGTACATTATAAGCCAGAAACGAAGAGCGTAAACCTCCCAATTCGAGAATTACTAAACAATTCTCTAATACAATAGATCCTCTTTATGAGCTTCATCATCCTACATGCTAAATGAATCATCTCCAATTATTACGATCACCATGAATCATGCATTATAAATATACAAGCATGACACACTAGTTATCCTCAAGTTATCAGATAAAGCGTTCAAATGGTAACTGAAAATACGATGGGTAAGAACAAATTCAACCAAACAATAGCCAATAGGTCCTCTAATCAACATAGCAAACAAACCATATCATTACTAGCAAATAACAATTGCGAATTTGAAATTTAAGCAAAACCATAACTGAGCATCAACACAAAAATTTCAATTTTGAGCTGACAAAACCCAAAACTCAACACGAAAATGCATTATATGGGATCGAAAAAAAGAAAAAACCTTCGCCCTCATGCTTGCTCAAAATTCACCGTCGGCTCTGTCTCTATCTCGTCTTTCGCCGCTTCGACGGTGCAAAATGCAGCCTGCCCTTCTATTTATAGGGTGCTAACAAACCCTAGCCCCTAGCAGGAGATTCTAGTAATTTCACTTTTATATTTGCCCTTCGTCTTTTTCTTTTTCTTTTCCTTTTCTATTTCTGCAAAGAAATAATTTGAGTGTTAAATTGCAACAAAGAATAACGCAAAGAAAATAACATAAATATCTAATGAATCATCCAAAAAAAGGTTAGAAAGTTACCCAATGTTAGTAATTGTGAATTACTCACATTCGTGTGCTAAATAAATAAAAATCATTTTTTAATTCATATACAAAAATTATCGAGTAACAACATTTATGTATTGTAATAAGTGTTAAATTATATCCTCTTAAATACATGCAAAAGCAATATCCCATAAGTTAAAAATAACAATGAAATAAGTTTAACGTATGATCATATAACATCAAATGTCGTATCTGTTAATGTATCTTATTTCATGGACATAATGTATTATACTTGAGTTCTTAATATCCATAACAAGAGTGTTGGAAAGCAAATATGACATTTCAATTTTTTGATAGATAAAGTGTTCGCCATTTTGATCTTTTTTTTGCACTAAGGCTCTTCCATTGATACAGTCATGCGTTGTGGCAGCTTCAGAACGCAACCACAGAAGGTCACTGTTGCAATTATAAGTTATAATAGTTCTATCTAGCAATTATTGAGATATATATTGCAAATTTAGAATGGGTTCAATGCTTAATTTCTATTTAAATTATGTTAAGGTATCTTCCATTTTTACCAAATTTAGAGAAATTTATCAGTCCTTTGTCCCTGATTCCATCTCTGTAATCATCTATTTCAATGATGTTATCAAAAAAGTCTAATGCTTATATCATTGTTATTGATGATTTGGTTATCTTGAACCATGAGTATCTCAATCGTGTTTTTAATTTCCATTCTAATCATCTTATTCATGATAATCTTTTCAGCTTTGACATAAAAGCTTGAAAATTTGCATCGTAATTAAAATTTTTACCAAAACATAAATTAAATGATTTGAGTTATCGAATAGTCCAATTATTTATGACGATAAGAAAATATTTGGAATCAATTTTAGCTGTTCTTCATTATTGAGTAAATCTTAGTTAGTCTACTAAACAATTTTTGAAAAAAAAGTTAGGACTAAAACTTCAAATTGGAGGAATAATTATAATTAAGGGACATTTTTAACCTTTTTTTTTTCCAATTCAAAATGTCAAATGTCAATAGGGGAAAAAAAAGTATATCCAGTAGGGGAGTATAAAAACTGACCATTCCTGCTGACGACTCACCGGAAAAGACAATGTTGAACGAAACCCCAGGAAAACCACCGTGCGACACACCGGAGCATGAAGCAGCCAGCACCGCCGTCGACGGAGACGGCGTTGACGACAGCAACGACACTTCAAATTCTTCCTTAGCGAAGGGCCTTTCCAGTATTATATCTTCTATAATCCGGGAATTTGATAACAGCGCTGCCGCCACCTCTCGTAGTCAAGATCAGCTCTCTTCCACTCTCGATCGTCTCACTGGAGGTATTATTCCATCACCTTCTTAATTGAATTCGCTGGACTTAATTTCGATATTTATTTTCCGGTGTTCTGTTTAATTGGAGCTAGGGATCCATTTAGTTTTTATTAAGCTGAAACATTTCATTTTTGTTACCAATTGTTATTGAATAGTATAAAGTAGGAAGCTTGACAATAGGAGATTGCTCGAATGATAAGTATCGTCCACCTTCAATGCTTAAGTTGGGGATTTGAGTTACCAATGGAGCAAATGGGTGGGAGCTCCCAGGGAGGGGTTTAAAAGAAAAAGTAGGAAGATTTGCTAACAAAATTGCTCTATTGTAGTACATCTTAGAAACAGTCCAAATAATCTTCTTCACTAGGGTGAATGTTGAGGCATAGGAGTAACAATGCAGCTGATATGATGTGCCGGCTTACCCAAACAGATGTCGTTTGCAATGTAGCTAAGTGTTCAATGGATTGGTCGAGATTAACACAAGATGCCATCACATCATTCTCATGTTAGATAAATCAAAAGGGGGTGGGGGTTATGCTGGGAGGCAACACTTGTATATGTAATTTCTTTGAACCTTCTACTTTCATTTGCAGCTCAGTATTGTTTCCATGAGAATGAAGACCACAGTTTCTTTTTCTTTTTTGCTGTTGCTATATGGTGTATTCTAAGTTCTCATTGAACCTTAAAGCTTCAAAAAGAAAAGGAAAAAAAAATACATGATGTTCTCATAGATATTAACGTAAGTCTAATGACAGTGTTTCTTGGAAAAAGGTGAATCTTTATTTCATACATTTTGAAAAGTCAAATTAACCTAGTGGACTATATTTCAGTGTGTGAAAGAAAATAGCTTTAAGATATCTTGAAATGATTTTACTTACCATTTAAAAAAGATCTGGATATCTTGAAATGATTTTTCGCTCCTTCCTCTCCCTTTGGTATGTACAGTGAGACTTTTGTGTTCCTCTATGTAAAGTAGACATGTCGCCGTTTCTTCTTTAGACCTGATTATTGGTGGTGTAGCATCATGCAATTGCAATTGAAAAATGGATAGTTTTGTTACTGCACATCCCTTTCCTGGTGGCATGACAATGGGCTCTTCTTTCCATTTATCCACATCAACTGCATTCATAGTGTATAGGTCTTCCATTGATTCTACAATTTCATGGGTTCTTCCTTATTAGTCCAGAATTAGAAAATGATGTCACTTTTGTTAAGAGTAGATAACTGAAACAGTTCCCTGGGAAACCTCAGTGGTTTTGGCTAAATTTTTTTGAATGTATTAAGTCATTTTTTAGATGATGATAACGGCACTGCAATTTGGCTTTGCAACAATTCAGAGATGACAAGGTTTAGAGGCTGGTAATAATGTTCTAATGCTCTTAGCTGTCTGTTGTTTGAGGTTTAATAGTAGAGAAGAGCAAGTAATGCAGGGCTGGAGCATAAGATAAATACTACTAAAAAGATTTACAGTCTGCTCCTTTGACCACTCGACACTCTATCCTTACTGGACCAGGGCCCCCTTGATGGGTTCTCCTTCTAAGAAAGGTTAGTGCTAAATCAATCAAAAAACATATTTTCTGTACACGGACTCTCCCTTGACCACCTCCATGGGGATGGCCTAAGGGTCCATAACTACTCTTCTTACTACACCATCTTCACTTAGTCGATGTTTAGATCCTGCTGCAAGCACATGATTAATTGAAATAGTGGACAGATTTCCCTTGACAGTGCTTCTTATGCTTTCAGCCACCCCTTTTTGACTGCTCTGTAGGAAATTTTCTTGAATGGACTTATTTCGACCAGGTAGTTTATTTCCAATGTATTTTTTTTTTTGGATGGATTCAGTTCTATCTACCATTTTTTGCTGATGAATGATTTGATACCTAAGGAAAATATTATAATGAATATAGAACCTAAATGATTTCTCCAAAGGAGGAGCATGTCTCGGAGACCCATAGGATAGAGAAATTTGGAGAAGAGTAAAGGTAAACTGTGATCAGACAGAACAAAACTTCAGCTACATATACACAAGCTCCGGAAGTTTCATTGAGACTAATTTTATTGACTATGAGTTCACTAACTATTACATTCGTATTAAAAAGGCTATAGGAATAGAGATTCAGGTTGCTAAGTGTGATGTTTTAATCAATGATTCTGCTTTTACTTGATTGATTTTCTTGTTCTTTTATGGTTCTGCTTCTACCTGCAGAGCTTGACAAGCTGCTGGAAGATGCCCCATTGCCTTTTATCATGCAGCATGCTGCTAGAATTTCTAGCGTCAGGAAAAGGATTACATCATTGAACTCACTTTTGAAGTCTATACAGAGGCGTCTTGATAATATCGACCACACAATATCTGCTGGCTTGATACATGGTACACTTATTTTTTTTCTTGATACATCTTATGTCAAGTTTTTTCTTGGAAATTCAGATAGGATGTGTGCATGTTAATGCCGGCCACATCCACAAGTTTGCAGTTCATATAAACTAATTACATTACTCTTATGAAGTCAACTAACTGAACTTCCTCTTCTATACATTGCTCTTTACACCAAAATAAAAAGAGATGACGTTCCACTTGATCTTCTGTAAGGAGCTCTCTTTGCCTTCAAAAATCTTTTCATTTCTTCCAAATGTTCCACTAGATGCAGGCAGACACTATTCTCCACCATATCCTCTAGCTCTTACTACCTCCCTTCCTAATCTAACAACTTAAAAGATTGGTAGTGTCCTCTGGCATAGACCAGTTTATCTTAGCAAAATTGATGAATGATGTCCACACTTGTGTTGTGACTCTACCTACATGTTTATGTGTAATGCCTCCTTACTTAGTGAGCATATTGAAGAGTTAGACTTGCTTAATTACAACATCAATTAGAGTATCTGCTTTCCATTGTGCATTTTAGCTGAGTTGGCTGGAGGTTCGCATCCACTAATACCTTTGTTATATCTTTTTGCAGAGAAGTCCACAGGGGATGGTGGGCGAGACCATGAGAACCATAAGTCTTCATTGAAGAGGTAATACTGTTTCTGGTGTTCGGTGAACTTATATTTTCTCATTTTGGATATGCATGAATGATAACATTTAGGAGAATTAATGTGTGTGTGGGGGGTGGGGGGGGGTTGATTTGTGATCTATTTCCGAGTCGTTTGATGCAAAAGGTAATTGAGATTCATCGGTTCATATCTAATTATGCTTTGCATGTTTATTAGGATCTAGAAAGACACAATTCTTGTGAATCAGTTGATTTCTATATGAACCCGTTTACTTTTTTACAACAGTTTCCTCCTCGAGAGAGCACCAGAAACTAACATGATAAACATGCCTGAGTGTTGATAAGCTAGTGAGAGTCTCTCCTTATTTGTACATTTGTGGAAGCAGGAAGGAGGTTACTTCCACTGTTTTTGTGGAGAATGTTACTGGCAAATCTTGACCTCCCATTCTTAGATGCCTATCTTACTCGATAAAGAAAAGAATAAACACTACACTCTTTTTTGCACAGCAGTAATTTCTAAGTAATGTCTCAATAATTTTGGCTACGTTGAGAAATTTAACATGTAAAACATTGTAAGGTGATCCCCAAACCTAGAACGGGCTACAGATAGAGCCCTTTAACATGAACTTTTCCAGCCTTTTTTGGAATCAATGATATCTTCTTAGTTCTTACCATCTATCTCTAACCTTTCCCAGTATGTGTCAAATGAATTGATTCAATGTACTCGTTCTCTCTTGTGTCTTCTTCAGCATTGCTTTCATAATGTCGAAAAAATGCATGTGGATTTTATGTCATTGACTAACTTCTAAATCAGTTACTATATTGTTGTTTTGGGGCAGTTCATGATCAACATCCAAGAGAAGATCAAATGTCCTTCCAAGTGCCTGTAGAATCTCCTTCTGATTACAAGCATTTGGAACTGATTCAGCCTTGTGGTGTAAAAGGTAGTCTGATGCATGAGGTTATTACACTGGCATTCTGAAAAAGATGGTTCCTTTTTTTACCTGTCAAGGATGAGAGTTTTCAGCTTGTGCCATAGTACAGTCCAAGTTGCCCCAGGAAAGTGAAACATTATAAAAATGGAAAATGTGCGGCGACTGGTTAGCAGCTCAGCTAGTATAGGCCTGTAGGTACTATTTGAAGGGGGAATATCTTTGTGAAACTGTTAATCCTTTTGCATTGTATCGGACGTTGTTTTTCAACTTAAGTTTTTAGACTTTAGTCTATTCATGATTTTGTAATTGACAAGACTAGTGATTGGTTCGGAAACACCGTGAAATGATTGCTCAGATATATTGCTCATCTCTCTCGTTGTTTGACAATCATCTCTCTTTTCTATCGCACTTAAAATCACTATTCTTCTAAAATATTCACACGTGTACTATCTACTTAAGCGAGAATTTGTTATATAGTACGAGTATAAAGGGATTCCGTTTTCGATTTGTCATAACCAGAACTCTTTTAAGGAGTTCAACTTCTGCGTTGAATCCCACCAAAATCTATAATAAAGTTATAAGGTGGTTTAACAACCATTTAATTTCAACTTAAAACTAAGAAAGTTGAACACACATACATAAATAGGTGTCCCACAAGAAACAAAAACTTGACAATTGGCTCAATCTAATATAACACCTAAGTGATGGTAAACTAACATCAACAACATTCTACCCCCTGGCCTCCATTACTTTCCAAACCAACCAATCAATAGTCACAACCAAAACCAAGAAATTAACAAACATTTGATAATCACATCATAATCTTACTATAAATACCTCAATCAATTGTTACTTTCTCATCACCATCAAACAAAATCTCAAAATCTTTTTAACACTTGAAGAAGAAATTATGGCTAGAAACACATACACTTGCATGTTCATAGTTGCTATTATTTCCTTGGTACTTAGTGGGAAATCTGAAGCTGGTCGTCACCTATTGCAAACCAATAACCCAAGTATTCCTACTATACCAGGGATGCCAAACATTCCTAATCTTCCTAATATGCCCTCAATTCCAAAAATTGGATCAATGCCACCAATGCCATCAATTCCAAAATTCACAATGCCACCAATGCCATCATTTCCAAAATTCCCTACTTCTATTCCATCTATCCCATTTTTCACTCCACCACCTTCTAAGAACTAATTAAGTAGATTAGTCTACTTAATTATTCTAATTATTATGTTGCATTGTGATTTACACTGTTTTATTATTTGTACTGTTCCTTTTGTTTTCTTTTGTTCAGACATGATTTGCATTTTTAGTTTTCAGGCTATTTGTCTTTGTGTTCCACGGTATGTCCTGGGGTACTATATATAGTTGTGTGTTGTACCATATTTCTATATGTAATTTTACAATTTCGTGTGTTTCACTTTTATTCATGATGATACTTTTATCACCGCCTTTTCTTGTATATACATAATAATTGAATAACAAATTACATAAAATCGTTCATAAGAAACAAGGCTAATATTAAGATACGCTTCATTCGATGACGGAAAAAATATAATTTGAATCACTATTTTTACAAATCTCAAAGACCAAAATCTGATATACTTTCAAAGTGTTGAATGTGTGTGAGAGGAAATTGTACCAGAATCAAAGCACATACTTGACTTTCTCAATAAAGAATATGCAAATGCGAACATATTTGTACATCATGCTGTGCAAAATCATTTCTTATCGAGATCATTTATAGTCATACAAATGTCTACGATTTTTTTTAGATCATGAGCTTCAAAATTCATTCTTTGTTAAACTTTGACACGAGTCAGACATCGTTTCATACATTAAATCCATTTAATATGGGTGGAGTAAAAGTATTAAAACTATTTAAGAGTAAACTTAATTATTACAACTACTATATATTAACTTGTGATAGAAATTCATAAAGAAAACATCTTAGATCCACCTCTTATCTCCCTGTACATAGAAAATAGCTTGGACAAAAGGTTGCATAATTGTATTGTGAAAAGATAAGTTGAAGAATTAGATAGAAATAATAAGTTTATTTGAATTGTTCAACCAACAAAGTGGCTGTAGTTTAGTGGTAAGAATTCCACGTTGTGGCCGTGGAGACCTGGGCTCGAATCCCAGCAGCCACACAACATTTTTTTTTTGTTTTTAAATTCACATTTTTACACCATGGAAGATAATAAATATTTCCCACAACTTTGATTTTCTTAACTTTCGTGTAAAATCAAATTAAGTCTTTTTTTTTATATAGATAGAGTATATATGTTAATTCTGATCTTTAAGATTGACCGATCCAATAATTTTTTTTATAATAAACCTTAGAGAAGAACGGAAAAGACAGACCGTATGAAGTCCTTGGTGACATTTTAATAGCTAAGACTTAAGTTTAAAAAGATGTTTTCTATACTTTAACTCTCAATGAATTTACATCTATTAATTTATTAGTGATCTTATATAAATTAAATCAAGTTTTTTCAACAAATATAACACTGAAAATAAGGTTTGAAGTTAACCATGACAAGCATTTCATTTTCTCGTATCTAGGAATCTAAAAAAGTGATATTTTCACATAGTTGTAAAGGTTGAAGCAATAAATGATTATTCAAAAGAAGAATAATTCTTGTCTTAATGACAGAAGAAAAAATGTCAATTCCAGAAAAGTGAATACAAAATTTGTTAGTTTACTTAAATACAGCAAAAGCCTTCACGTGAAACCACATAAATAGAAAATAATCTTACATTCACCCCCTCCTATCTAAAAAAAAAACATGAAAATTTAAAATTTTCCCCATAAGCAAACAACCTTATTAGGATACTCCTTGTGGACAAATCAAACAACAAGAACATGATTATCTATCTTCAAATTGTTTTGTTCTGCGTTTTGCACATGGGGTTAGCAGAAATAATCACACTTTATATTAATTAATCAAATTTGAAAGAACAAAGCAGTGAATTAAAGATATTGATTTCCAAACCAAAAAGCAAATGAACAAGTTGCAAAACTTGTATAATGAGTTGAACAAATTAGTGGAGAGTCACCGAAAAAAACTCGCTATTCTCATAAGTTAAAAATAAAATTTGTATATACATTTAAACTTGTGGAATTAAAAAATATATATATATTTACATAAATAATATATTATATCTCAAATATTACCCTTCGTTAGAATACCTTTTTTTAATTACAATATATATAACATGTTTTATCAATAAACTACAAAAACTTATTTCCCTTTCTTTCTCTTCTTCACTTTCATTTTTCTCTTTCTTCTTTTTCTCTCTCTCTCTTTTTTTTTTTAAATTTTTTTCGTTTTCTCTCACTTTCAGTTCTCCCTCCTCATTCAACTCATCGTCTTTAATATTATATATTATAAATTTTTTATAATTATTTCA
>JAOTQR010000097.1:24688319-24713655 GCA_025774065.1 Solanum ossicruentum | reverse complement strand
TTATTTTTTGTTATTTTCTCTTACTAATGATGTTAAAATAATTATTATATTAAAACTATATTTATTATATTCTCCACATGCATTAAAAAATATCTATGATACATATGAAGTATCAAATTCAAAATGTATTACAATTGTAGTTATTATTATTATTTTTATTAATTGTGTCAAAAAATATTTATATTAATTATATTCTCCATGTGCATTAAAAAATGTCTATAATACATATGAAGTATCGATTCAAAATGTATTACAATTGTAGTTATTATTATTATTTTTATTAATGGTGTCTAAAAGTATTTATATTAATTATATTCTCCACATGCATTAAAAAATGTCTATAATACATATAAACTATCAAATTCAAAATGTATTACAAATGTAGTATTTATTATTATTTATATTTATGATGTCAAAAAATATTATATCTGAATTTCAAATAATTAAACTCTATTTAAATTAGTTTATAGGTTAATCTATCAAAATTGTATCAGTGCATTATATATGTATTTACATAAAATAAATCTTTTTACATAAAATAAATCTTCTAGTTTAAAGAATAGTAACAATATTATTTGCGTAATATTCAATCTAAAATTAAATTTTTAATTAATATTTTTAAAAGAACGAGAGAGAGAAAGAGAAATAGAATTTCTCCTTCTCTTTGCTATTTTTTTTGTAAGAAAAGTATAATTATATTTGGTAAGAGTTAAACTAAAATTATGCTAAAATTCGTAATTTAGGTTAAATAAGATACTCCCTCTATCCCATATTAATTAAATTTGGGAGGTAAATACACACATATTAAGAAAAATATTCAAAGATAAACTTTACACTATACTTTTTATTATTGTCTTTTATAAAATCATAAATATACAGTATAATTTATTTTCTACATAATGTAAATGTTCAATAAATAAAAGGACAAATATGAAAAAAGTTTCAAACATTATCTTTAACTTTGAAAAGTTATATAAATAATATTCCCTTTGTTTTAAATTATCTTGAACTTTGAAAAGTTCAACTATTTTAAACCTTAAAAAAAATCTCAACTTAATTAATTTGAGACGGAGGATAAATTATTTATATAAATGACCCTTAAATAAAATTACGATTTACACTAACTATTTACATAAAAAATGTTTAAAATATCAAATGTCTTTTATACAAGAAATAAAAAGTAGTACTAGTAGTTAAATAATTTAAGTAGGTTCCCAAAAATCCAATGTGTTTTAAGTAAACGAGGTAACTTTTAACAGTAACCTAGAATTGCTAGTGTTGTATTTATCCAAATAATGCAGTCAAGTTGGAGAGGTCTTCTAGGTATATATCTTAACATAACAACAACTAACTTTCTCGTAAGAAATGAAACTTACAACTTTTTGCACAAAACAAAAAAGGTAGACTATCGATCACTTGGTTAGCTATAAAAATTACTCCACATTAGAGGTGTGTTTTTGTATCATTGCAGCGCATTTGAGAATATGTGACCAACTCTTAAAAAATAAGTTTTGTGAAATGGTGATCAATCGTATCAATCATGTTATATGGGTCATGATAATTATATTTCGTAGCTGTAGTTTGGATAATTACATTTTATAAGTATAGTTATATCAGCATTTGTATAATTTTTGTAGCATTGGTATACTTCACTATACAATTCGCGCTTTTTATATAGTGTTTACATATTTTGCTATATAATTCTTATATAACGTTTGTATACTTCGCGATATAATTTCAAGTGTTTCTATATTTCGTTATACAATTTAACTGGTATACAACTTTTGTATAATCGCGATTCGCACACAATATTCGTATAAATCACTCTAGTTATACAAAACCCAAACTATAATTATAGGTAGATATTTACTGTGAGCCTTAATTAATTCAAATTATAACTATGTTAGCTAATTAACTAATATATGTTTGTTTATCTAAATAATTTTTTCAATTTAGCAAATGAGAGTGACAGAAACGAAAAATGTTGAAATGAATGGTTGTGTGGGCTTAATAGGAGAGATAATGAAGCTATTTAAAAACAAGTGAGAATGACCTCTGTATTAAACAAAATCCGAGAGGAGATTGAGATAATCTAAACATATATGTAAGAAAAATAGATAATATCCGAATGGAGAAGTGTAAGAGGTTAGCAACATCTTTTTTCTCCCAAGACTTAAATATTTACTAATTACTTTTAATTAGCAAATCCAATAGATCAATTACTTAATTATTTAAGTTAATTAAAAGCAAAGCAGGCAAAGTGAGCAGTACGCAGTTTAGCATCTGCTTCCACGAACCATCCTAGTTTTGCTCTGTTCCTCATCAATATAAAAGACAGAAAACCAAATATTTTAAGTTTATTTACAACGGTAATTACCTATTTAATATTAATTATTTTTTGCTTAAGATAAAATTTGAATTAAAAAATAAAAACGAATATTTATGTGCCCGCCATTGATCCCCAAAACTATCCCGCTTTTTCAGTTTGGGCTTTTTGGACCCAAGTACCATAGGTTTGGGCTTTTTAAATCTTTGACCATACACACGTGTCATCTCCCCATTTGTTGTAAACAATAGGCCCACCTGTTTCTGATGTTTCTATTTATGTGCTCCCTCTTCTCATATAATGCCACTGGGACAGAGTCTCCCTGCAGCTTACTGCTAAACAATGGAGTGCCACATACACTGTGCTACGCTGCTATAAGGCACTATTCAAAAACCCTAGCTATCTATTCTCTCTTTCTTTGCATTTTTGAATATTTTTGGGATCTTTGACCCATTGTGTTTTTTTATGTGTTCCATTCTGTAAACGTTACGTTACGTTTCTTTTATTTGTATGTACGCCGGAAATTATGGCTTCAGCTTGCGTAAACAAAATGGGTATGTCGCCGGAGAAGTTTTTGGATTGTTCTCCGGCTTCTAAGTACAAGTCGTATGGTTGGTTAAGTCCAAGGATGTCATTCAGTAGGGACGGTGAAGGTTCCAAGGTTACCGGAGCAAAGCACACTGTTGAAGATGATAAGGCGGAGGAATTAGATCCAGAAGTTTCTAAAGATATGGTGGATTTTGAGTTTCGTCTTGAAGATCCGGTAAATATGCTGCCAGCTGATGAGCTTTTTTTCGATGGAAAGCTGGTGCCGCTTCATCTTTCCATGATCCGACCTGCTACTACGACGTCGGCTGCTGTTTCAGCCGGAGTAAGATCGCCGGACACGCCTCAAGTTCGGATGAGAAATGAGATTTGTAATGCGGATCCGTATTTGTTCTCTCCGAAAGCACCGAGGTGTACTACACGATGGAGGGAGCTTTTAGGCTTGAAGAAACAGCAGCAGAACAATAATGCCAAGCAGGAAACTCAGAGAACGTCGTCGTTACCGATCAATGCCGCTCATAAATCCCTGAAAAATTTCCTTCATCGCAACTCAAAGTCGTTAAGCTCATCTCTAGACTCGTCTCTTCACCTTCCGTTGTTGAAGGACTCTGATACCGAGTCCGTTTCAATATCTTCACGATTATCCCTTTCCTCTTCATCATCTGGCCATGACCATGATGATCTTCCTAGACTCTCCCTTGACTCAGATAAACCAAACAGTTGCTCTCGAAATGCAAGTCGTACCTCTAATCAACGCAGGGTTCGAGTTCTGAAGCATAGGGTATCATCATCTGAAAACCCCCTAGCTAATAGAGCTAGCAGAAGCCCAGTTCGTAAACAACCAGACTCAACTATCACCACTGTCCGAGGAGCCTCTGTTGATAGTCCTCGAATGAACTCGTCTGGGAAGATTGTTTTCCACAGCCTAGAAAGAAGCTCAAGCAGTCCCAGCACCTTCAATGGTGGACCCAGGTACAAACACAGAGGAATGGAGAGATCTTATTCAGCTAACGTCCGTGTTACTCCTGTTCTCAATGTCCCCGTTTGTTCCCTCAGAGGTTCTTCAAAATCAGGGGTCTTCGGATTTCCTCTGTTTTCTTCATCATCTTCATCTTCTGCTGCAACCGGAAACAAGGGAGGACATCATCACAGTAACAGCAGACCCAGAACAGATCGCATCAAAGAATGAAAGTTTTTTAGGGTAGAAACTCGGTAATCGTCACCCTTTTTCCGTTAGATTTTTTGAGGGTTTTTTCTTGCAATTTTTCCAGATTTCTACAGGCTTAGAAAAAAAATTATGTAAATATCCAGGCAACTCTTAGCTTGTGTTACTTCCATTGTCCATCTTCTTTTTTTGCTAACTCTGATGCTGAAAGCTAATGTTTTTGAATTATAATTTTTTTATGAAATCTTTATTAATGGAGTATTATTATTAAGTACTATTTCCTTTTGTACCAAGCTATGGGAATCTCTGTTATACTTTTTCAAAAAGTTCCTCCCTTTCTTTTCACTCTTGAATGAATCATGAACCATGATATGATGTGCCTGTGTGTGCGCGTTTGTGATCCACACGCGTTGGATAGTCGTGGTTGATGGAATTTAATATCACTGTATACAGCATTTTCTGGGCACAAGGAAGAAGCTAACGTGACATGCATTGGCATATTTCTCTGCTATGCTTTACTGGAAATTTATTTTATTTTGGAATATTATTCATTTTTTTTCTTTTTGGTATTTAAATTTGGGAAATAGTGAGAAGTTTTTTTTGAATACACACTGAGAAAGTGGCAGGTTTGGCTGTTTTTTGCACGTCAGTCTGATCCATAGCTACTGCTCTTTATAATTAAGGACCTGTATGTATATGTATTAATTCTACGGGTGTAAAGAACTTATTCTTTTTTCTTACTAAAATAATAATAATATATTCAATGTAATTTAAAATGAAGGTTAGGGGTAAAATAATATCTAGCCTTATGTTATAGTAGGTTAATCAAATTAATTATGTGCTCGTATTTTTATATTGTATGTTATTATTGTAAAATCTACATATATTTTATTTTTTCTAAATTCCTCTTATAGAATTCTACTTAGTGTGTTATTGTTGTAAAGATTGGATGATTGATACACATATATATGGTGCTAGCTTGTGGAAACCGTGCATTAACAGTCCATTTTATTTAAAACTAGCTACTTCCCAAGTCTAAAATAAATGTTGTTGGAGAACGCCAAATTTTCTCTACTCAACACAACAATGCCTTCCCAAATTCGATATTTACGTCAAATTAACATGATGAGTTAACGCACAATAATTTTATCTTAATATATCATTTAATTATAAATAACTAATAGTGTAAGGATATTTTTTTGGACAATAATAATTTTTTACCCTGTGGCAGGGTTGTTTGCAGCTTTTGCAAGTAAATATAACATGGAATTTGTAAATTTATCCAAATTAAAGTTAAAAATTGAAAATAGTAACAATGCTTTTTTTACTTGAAGACAATGTAGAAATATGTGGGGGAAAGAGGTCCATGCATGTGTGAAATTTGTAGTGTAAATTATCAGATAAAGATAGAACAGTTGTTTCTGTTGTCGTTGTCTTCTCTTCATGTCCCCATTCTCTTTGTTAGCCTTACATCTAAATCATGTAAATTGTTGGCAGAGTTCCACTTGATTCCGATAACTTGACCGCACCATTTCTTTGTTCCGTTTTCAATTCAGAATTTAAACGTTGTAAATTCTAATATTTATATTTCAACACATCAATTATCTGACTCTATTGACACTCAGTTTTTCCATGTTCGTATGGAATCAACTCCAATTGTCTATCTTTGGTGTGTGTTGTTCAAATTCTTTAGGGTATGAGAATATTTTTGAAGAGTAGGAGCAACACATATAACTAAAATCACTAGTGAGGATTTCTTTGTCTTGAAAATGTAAAAAATCTTACAAATTTCAAGTTGGTTACTCGATTCTATCTGCTTGGTATTTCCACGATAAGTTGCTTGACTTTGACCACTGGTCTTTACTATGGACTCCTGCGGTTACTTACTCAGATATCAGTTCTTTTAGGACATTAGCAATACCAGTTTATTCTAAGCTCATTTCACCAAAGTTTACTCCAATCAATCGAAACAAAATTAAAATTATGAGTTCTAAATTCTGATATTGACATTGAATGTGCAGATCTAGTGGGTGTTGCCCAATTTATTTATGCATTTAGATATCCTAGTAAACTCATTCTTTGAATACGCTTTATGAACAAATAGGTCGTTAACACTTAAAACTCATTCGAGTGTATTTTATAAACAAATAGATCATTAATACATATTTTGGATCAGATACAAATTTTGGGTCCAACATTTATACCATACTCATAGTGCATAAAAAATTACAAGCATTATCCCTTTCGAAATAATTTCACATATAAAGTGTGTGAAGTTTTATTTCATCAAAGTTTAAACACATATGATCGAAGTTCTGTCATTTTTATTTAAACTTTAATTATTTCTTTGCCTATATGGCTGAATTTTATTTATTTATTCCTGAATTTTAAGTATAATTTTATACCATATATCTTAAATTATTCTAAAGTGGATAGACACAACAAAAATAATAATAATAATAATAAATATATGTTAAATAGTAGTGTCCAAATGAATTACCTATCCATATTTCTCTTTTACAAATTATTGTATTTACTCTAACAAACTTTTGGGCACACCACGGGCTTTAATTAACAACCACTAATTCAAATTAATCAAACTAACAAAAATTAATCTATAATATATGATTAAAGATAAGTGCCACCTAGTGGGGCTTCACCTTCAGGTGCACATGCAAAGATCAATTAGATCTTTGCAAATCATTGAAAAATATTAATAAATGAGAAAAGGTGTTTTGGGAGCAAAAACACAAATTTGCATAGTTTAATCATGAGATTAGTGGATTAACATGTACTTAAGTATATACTTAAATAACTAATGAGCAAACCAAAGACAAATATTAGAATTGAAAAAAAAGCTGATGCACAAGTTGTTGTTTAGTTTAGACAGTGAGGCAAACTCCCTGCAGCTTGCCTTAATTTAATCAACCATGCCTTTTTTTTTTCTTCTGTTCTTTAACCTTTGGTTAGTAATATAATGTTTTTATTTGTCTATATTCTTAATTATATAATATGATTGCACAGTGAATTTGTCTTTATCTTTTTTATAAATATAAAAATCAATAGGAGAGTTGTTAATATTCAGTCTCTTCCTTAGTTCGAAAGGAGACATGAAGATTGAGGAAATGTCTTGTGAATGCAATATATTTGTCTTGTGGTTTTCTTTGTCACACTTGAAGTTTTCTCATTCAGATTTGAATATGAAATAATTTTTAATTACGATTATGCTACATTTTTAATTACCTCAAGGTTTAACACTTGCATGTTCATATATTACACTAAATTATACTTTTGTTAAATTTTCCTGCCAATATTGTTCGATAACTACTAATTGAAATTTCCATTTTAAAGGATAAAATGATGAGAATTTTTCAAAAAGAGGAAACACTTGAAATATAATAAGGCAAAATAGTTATAATTTGCTAAAATTTTAATTTGTAGTTACATATTATAGGAGAGAGGGAGAAGAGAGGTGAGCAAGAGAGGGAAAAAAGTGGAGAGAGGTAATTATATATGTATATTTATCGAATTGAATATGTATATCTGTCAAATAACTATATATAGGCGGCTCGTATATATATGTATTTGTATATCTGATAAGAAATTACAAAGAGAGATGGAGAGAAAAGAAAGAAAATAACAATAAAATATAACTATAACTATAAATTGTAATTTTTTCAAATTAATACTATATATAATATACCATCAAAGGTTATCAATGAATTAATAAATATCCTTCATCTTTAATCAAATGATTTAAATTCAAGATATTTATTAACTCATTGATAACCTTTGATGGTATATTATAGTATTAGTATATTTATTATGAACGTGATGTTAATGAAATTGTCGGTTCACGAGATTCTCTTTTACCTAAAAAAAAAAATTAAATAAATACTGATAGTAGTACTATAGTGATGGTGATGTAGCTGCTAATTTATTAAGGACAAATAGTGGGATTTGGAAATATTCGGTCGTCTACGCAAAATCCATCGACCCAATTTATAAATTCCATGCATCTAGCACGACAAAATTCACGAGACCAAAATTCAACATTCATCCCTATTTTTTGCTACTTTCTCTAGACACCAAAGAGGAATAATGACTCAAATAGTGCATACATTTGATCTACATGTAATAGCGTCGTATGTCCATATATATATTTTTGACTATTATAATGAATTACTAAAAATAAAATAGAATTATATGATATATGACCTTAAAATAGTTCTAAAACAATGTTGATTGTTATATTAAAATATTGCTATCAATGTTATTGAACTGAAGAGCCTGGTGGAATTAATGAGTTTTTAAGTTGCGCTCTCTGTTCATCTTTACTTATTTGCTATATTAAAAGTAGATGTTCAACAATACTTGTGTATTTTAAGGAATCAAGAGATAATTTTATACTCAGTTCCTGATTTACCTTTATTATTAATTATAGTCATTTCCAGATTACATTTATTATATTCACAAAAAAATTTGATAAAATTACCCTTATCATTTACTTTTTTTAATCTCGATTTGTATCAAGTCAATAGTGGACAACTATTATTGGACGGAGGGAGCAGTTCTTATAAGTTGTTGAGTCTTTGCTTTTTAGAAGCTTTTAATTTATTAGATACTCCCTCCGTTCATTTTTACTTGTCATTGTTTCACTTATCGATGTCACATTCTATAAATATTGACCAATATTTTAAGATGTACTTTTTTTTATCATATTAATATGAGAAAAATTGCAACTTATAACATTTTTCATATAGTTTTCATTCATCTAAATTTTATATTTTAAATATTAAATTCAACTACTAAAATTATAACAGAGAAAATAATAAGGTGTTTGAAGTTTTAGTTCGTTGTGTTGTTGAGTTGTAAAGTTAAATGATTTTTGGAAGTTAGTGTAGGTGGTAAATTTTTACTTGGTTCTACATAAAAATGATGGCATTTTTTACGTTTATTGTCTTTAGCATCTATAAAAGCGTGGCTCTTGAATAAGTTAAAAGCAGCAGTGGTAAATGTTATGAGATATGAATGGTCATGTCCACAGACCACAATGATAAATGTGCATGTAAAATGGTCTTCAAAGGTGTGACTTGTAAACGACAAATTGCTGTTGCTAGCTAGCTTCCTCCTACAGCTAACAGTCCTACTATGCTAAAAACAACAACAATGAACAGTGAAAAGACAACAGGGCAAATTTTGAACAAAGACAAATCACCATTTGATTTTCCTGTGCTTTAATATTTCTACTGTTCCATTCTTGCTTGCTTACTTATTCCAATAATCATTTGGAGATGACAAAGTAATGGCTTGTATTCCAAGTGAATTGATGACTCGATTGATCGAATTACGTTAATTATTATCTGTTTATACTATTTTTTTCATTTATCTTTATACTCTTTGAGGATTTGATTTAAAATTTAAATAAATGGAGTACTTAATAGAAAAGGAAGGGAAACTTTTTGAGGAATGTGCAAGTTAGTTGGGGAAATAGTGAATAAGCTATATTTGTTGAAAAGGAGATAACGATTGAGAAGTTATTTTTATACATACATAATTTTGTATGGTAGTACTTTATAGTGGTAAAGCTTTAAAGCTGCCTAAATTTATCTCATCTGTTTTAATACTGTGCAGTGCTGTTGCAAATTCTGGCGTGCTATTGTGAGTTGTAACTTGAAAGTACTCTTACGTCTCCTTGTTGTGTATCTGCTTTTGCAACACTCTGTTTTCTTTACTTTTTCTTTATTTTGTATTTAGAGGTTCTTCATAGAGTATTACATAATATGTATTTATATGTCAATCAAGATGCCAATTTTAATGTCAACAAGAGTTTGATAGAATGGTAGACTTTTCCTTTATTCTTCTTCCTAGTCATAAATTTTAGTTATGAAATTGTTTTTACTATAGAGGGTCTATTGCTATTATGAAATTTATGGCGCGAGTAATTATTTAATTTGATATCAATATAAATCAAAAAACAAAGATGCCAACTTTATTATCAACAAGAGTTTGGTGGAAGAGTAAATTTCACATTCGAGTTTTATTTAGAGGAATTTTTATATATATTCATTTAAAAATATCTTAATTATATTTCATAGCTATAGTTTGGGTAATTAAATTTCGTAATTATAGTTATAGCGTTTGTATATTTCGCTATTCAATTTACAGTTTTTATATAACATTCGTATATTTCGATATATAATTCATGTACACTGTCTCTTCCTTCCCCTTCGTCCGGCCCGGTGAGATCTGATTTTTAGAATGAAGTGAAGTGATAGGAAGAGAAAACTGCTGGCAGGATTTGTATATTTCGTTATACAATTTAATTTGCACATAACTGTTGTATAATTGTGCACAACGTTTGTATAAATTGCGTAAATTATACAAAACTCAAACTATAATTATAACTAGATGTTTGCTGCAAGTCGTAATTAATTCAAACTATAGCTGTACGAACTAACTAACTTATATATGTTTGCTTATAGGCGTAATTTTTCCTTCAAACTATAGTTAAGTTGGCTAATTAACTAGTATATATTTGTTTATCCGTGTAATTTTTCCTTTGGTGATCAAACTTTAAAAACTAGCCTAAACAAGTGGCTAATCTAACCAACTTTTCCACCTAATAAGCTGATGAATCCAACTGTCCATCGCCTACCACTCGAATAACCGATCCAAATGGCCACAATAATATCCAAGCCCAATAAATAATTATCTGGGCTGACAGGCCCATGACCCCGCCTTATTTTGTATTTCCTACACTAGAACTTGGACTGAAATCACCAGCAATCCGAGCTAACTGTGGCGGGAGACTGCAAATTTCCCCTCCATGGCTGAAGAGTGCAAGTATTCTTGCAAAACTGCAAGTGAAACCCTAGAATGGATTCATGCAATAATCAACTTCATTGCACCTTATCGTTATTTCTTAGGTGCTCACGTCGTCAACTTTTTCAAGGTCTTCATCTTCTATTCAGTTTACATCTATGATATGATTCATTTGTGAATTAATCTTAGTTGCGCTATGCTTTGCATTGAAAAATTTTGCGAGTATATGCAGGATAGACTATGGGAAGCTGTTGATAAAGAATGGATGGATTGTTTACGGAAGGAGTCGGTTGGAAATCTTCTCCAAATACCTTCTGGTGTGGTTCAGGTAGTTATTAGTATATCTATGTTTTTTGCTCGTACTTCCTTCCTTTTACGCTTTATATTGTTAATTTCTTGTGTATTTAGATGAATTATTTTGTTGCCTGTTAATAAAACATTTCTAATTCGAATTCGTGTGGCAGTTGGAGTTATAGAAAGTGTAGAGCTACTAGGAGGTTCACTAGCTGCTTTGCTTCCAGGAAGAGGAACTTCTTTCACACTTTTGCAAGAAATTACTTATAGGAGATCAAGTGGTAGCACATATTTTCACTTCTAACTACTAGTATCTGAGCTTATATTTGAATGTAACAAGTTCAACAAATAACAAAGTTTTATTGGCTTGAGTCTTGGTAGCTGATCCATATGAATTGTAGGGATTCATATAGTTGATCCCAACTAGTTTGGGATTGAGGTGTAATTGTTGTTGTTGCTGCTGATTGTTGGACAATAACTATCAAATGTAATTTGGATAAGCATAGCCATAACTTTTCTAGTGTGTTATTGATTCCTTTCGCTGTATGGTTTTAAATAACAAGATTCTCAATACTTTGGTTTTTAATATCACCTATCACTAGAAGAAAGAAAAAGAGCACAGAAAAAGCAACCTTATTGTCTGCCAACTTACTAGTATCTATAACAGTAAGATAATCTATATTTGTTCGTTAATTAACGCTGTTCATTTATGTTGTTAGGATCACTGGCCTGTCTCACTGAAGGAGTTCATCCTTACTCTGAGGTCTCTTTCTCTTTCACGTAAACAGGCTGATTTTCAGGTATATTTATTTTAATTTTCTTAAATTTGTGATACACAGTAGTTGTAGGTTTTCCATTAGAGGTTTTCTACTTATATAATCCCATTTTTGTTACTTAATGCTATTCCATATTTTAAGTGCTGTCTGGTTGCATTTCTTCTGGTTAGTTGTTGTGGCTTCTGGGTTACGATCTCTATAGAACTAGACCACGGATATTTTGCCTTCTGCCATGGCTGGTTCATTTTGTATATTATTTTGTCTGGATCTAAGTTGCTCGGTCTTGGGTACGGGTGTGGATCCAGAGATCGGATTCTTCATGATCTAATTTTTAAGATTCGGGGATATGGATCCATGTATGGATACGGGTGCGGGGATTCGCCTAAAATAACTAAAATATCTAAAAATAGAGTGATAAAACTTAAATTATGTGGAAAACTTGAAGAGAATCCTGGAAAGAGATCAAAGAAAAAAGTGACATAGAAAATTCTATATAAAAGGTATTCCATTTTCTTCAATTTCACCTTAGCTTTTGTATTGACTATAGAAATCATTAAAGCCATCCAAATTTTCCCCATCGATTTTGGTCAAAGTACCCGAAACTGATTGACCAAATCGCACATGGACCCACACCCATATCATGTTGACACGGGTGCGTTACCAAAAGTGAAGAGTCCGAGCAACTTAGCTGGAGATAGTGATACCTTTCATGTTCTTTTCTTTTAATTAGTTCTTTTTTCTTCAAAACGTCCAAGACCATTTTGTAAGGCAGCAAGGTATTGAATTTCACTTCCTCTGTTTGCTTGCAGGAATTTTCTGGAATGCAAATAGCTTCACTAAGTAATGTTTTATCTCAAGGCATGAATCATAAGAAAAAACATGAAGTAAGGCATGAGATTATGAGCTGTCCTCTTTACACCTATCTTTGTGCTCAATTGGTTGGCTACAAATCTTTGGAGCAGTGCTTTGTCCTTTCTGCTTTCTATTTTTCAATTTTGTAGATGACTACCTGCTGATATAAGGTCATTTGCGGAAGCTTCTTTTTTTTTTATTAATACCATCAAGCTTTTACTGTTAGCTTTTAGGTACACCAGAGAAGCGGCCTACCTTGCTAGCTATTTTCTGCTCGCAGCATGTGATTGCAAAGTATTTTTTGTAATATTGATTTTACACACCATAGAGCTGCTAAGCATACTCCTTTGTCTCAACCTGAATGAAAGAACATAATAAATTTTCAGAAGTTTTGACCAAACGGATCAAAGGATTTAAGAGGTTGTTTTTCGATTTTAAATGTTTTTCCTAATTTGAGCTTAAGTCAAAAGAACCTGCTATGCAGATTCCTTCTACGGTTTTAATTTTCTATATCTGAATGATAGAATGGTAAAATACTGTCTAAGCAGGTGGAAGTGCTTTCTGCTCTGGTCAGTTTAGTTGCAAAGCAAGTTGGAGCGCAAACAGTTGTTGATGTTGGTGCTGGACAGGTATGTCCCCTTCTGCTTTGTACAATTACCAGGCCAGTTCCTATGCAATTCAGATATTCTTGCCTCTTATGGTGTTGATTATTATGTGTGTGTAATTTATATTTGCATATTAGGATTATAACTTAAATTTTATTTTTATCTCAATTCATTTTGTAGAATAACTCATTACATAGGTAGACTCTACATGACCAAAGATTTTTCTGTGAGTTTGTATATCGTGCTAGTTAATATATTTGGGTCATTTTTATGTTGGGTTTATACCCTACAAAGTTAGGGGTAAGGTCTCATATATCCTACCCTCCCCAGATTCCACTTGTGGATTACACTGGGTGTGTTGTTTCAGGAATTCCATGACAGGTTAATAAATTGAACACCAGACAGCCTTAAGTTGCAATTACTCTTGATGGACTTAGAATAAAAATCAAAAACCTTTTCAAGTAATTCTAAATACAATAACAAGTATGCCACAATCCCAAGCAAGTTGGGGTCAGGTAGAATTTTCATTCTTCATGTTGCTGCGGCTCCATTTAAGTTCCTCCCATTAAAATATTGTGCAAAACAGAATTAATGTTGTAGTAATTTTGAACTACTTCACATCAGCTGAAAACTAAATGCCTTGTGAACCTTTCCGGCTGTAGTAACCTTCAAATTATCAATAGATTCAATGAATTTCTTGACTCTGTTAGTTCCTTAGAATTCATACAAGTAGATTGATTGTGAAAGAGTTAACTTCTTTTTTTGTATCCAATAGAAAATGAAATTCCGAGATTACCTGATTAAAATAACAAAAAGATAATTTTCTAATAATTTTGTTGGAGAAATAATCATTTGGGTTATCTGGTTTTCCTGTTCGTTGCTTCTATTTAGACTTTTCATGTGGTGTAGGGTTATCTTGCACAAGTGCTTGCTTTTGACTACCAGCTTTCTGTAATTGCAATTGATGCTTGTTCACATCATGGTAAGATTACTGATGCACGTGCAGAACGAATCAGGAAACACTATGCAGCTAAGATGAGTAAAAATTGGTAGGTAGAGTCTCAGAATGCGTACTTGTCGAAATTATCATATATATGCCGCACATATTCCTTATGCTAATGAAATCTTTATATGAACTAGGTTAAAATTAACCTATGTAACACTAGAAAATGGTTTGAAAATCTTGGCTGTAAGTTGAAAGTTGAAGACTATATTTGAGTAGTTTTATGTTTGATTAAGAGCTAAACTGAATATAGCTAAGAGTCTTGCATTGTGTTTAGGGAGATAAACTTCTTTGTTTCCTCAGAGAGGGAAATGAACTTTTTAACTAGTGCAACTTGAGAAGTTACCCTTGTCAAAAAAAAACCCTACTGCAACTTGAGTTATTGGTTGAACATTGCACAATAAATAACAGTGGCGAGCAGTAATCTCCACCTCCTCATTATTCACCTTATTTTCGGACTTCCAAAAATACGTATGTTAAGTTTAACAATACTGTCTTAGTTTTTCTAAAGCAATTTATGAGAACTAGCACATGAAATACTTTCCCACTTGTGGGATTTCACTAGGTATGTTGTTGTTAGCACATGAAATACTTTTTATAGGTACTCTGGTTGGGTGTTTAAGAAAAGCTGGTTTATTGCAGAAATTTTGGCAGTATTCATTGTACAGTTGACCAGAATATGCCTCTACCTCAGTGCTACATCAATCTTATTCATGGTTACATTTAGTTTGGATCATTATTTTGTGTCATGTTATTGGATGGTCTTCCTCTTTCAGACTGCTTATCCGTAGTCCTTTTCCCTTTTTTCCAGCTCCGAACAAAGAGAGTTTAGTCTGCCAAAGACAGTTACATGCCGAGTGCTGTCTTCTGATACACTGAAGTCCTTGAGTAAGTCCCCAACAGAGAATAATGATGCAGGGAATCAACATTTGAGCCAAAAATGTTCAGTCTCTCAGCCATCTCGACTTGCTGAGGATAGATCACCTTCTTGGTCTTATAGTGATTCTGCATTGGTTATTGCTGGACTTCATGCCTGTGGAGACCTCTCAGTGACAATGTTGAGGTGAGTACCATATTGTATGTCGTGCTCCTTTCTAAGTCTCATGAGGTGGTACTGACCTAACAATAACTAAAGGGGGGTAACAATAACTAAAGGGTGCTAGATGACCCTGAATGTTTATGGGTACTCCATTTATCTAACTGTATAGTGGAGTTCAACTTGCGTTTTTTAGTGCATAAAATACTATGTCCAGAAAGATGGATGTCCAATACCTCTTCACCTTTATAGTTACCTGTTTTAAAAAAAAAGAGTCTATTCTCCTTGTCATGCTAAGACCTTAACATATCATTTGAAGTTGGTTCTTGCCTCTGGATTTCATGTTTCAAGCATGTTAGGTTTTATAGTTTGAGAAGCTTTATTTGAATAATTCTTTCTAAATGGATCATTGTTATCTTAGTTTGCTTTACGGAGTAGTTTTAGGTTGTGATAGTTTCTCTTAGTTTGATATTTATGTGATGCGCAGTTGACTTAATATTTCTTATAATTTAAGGACATTCTTGGAATGTGACAAAGCTAAGGCGGTGATTAGCGTTGGTTGCTGCTATAACTTGCTTTCTGAGGAAGCCATTGACACAGTGGATTCTTGTTGTGGTTTTCCTGTAAGTCAAGGTGTTAAATCTGCTGGAGTAATGCTTGACAAAAGTTCTCGCGATCTAGCTTGTCAGGTAGATGAGTATATCACTATTCTTTGTTGATCCTTGCTGTAAAGCTTGCTTGAATTTCATTGCATCTAGAAAGTTGTCTACCTTATCATTATAGTTGTAAATCCGACCTTGAGTTGCTTTGTCAGAGTGCTGACAGATGGAGAGGCTTGGGTGAGCATGCAGGGCTTCACAACTTTGAGTTGCATGCATTCCGTGCTGCGTTCCAGATGGTACACGCTGTTTATTTTGGTGTACTAGTTTAATTGGTTTCGTTGGGCTTATCTATAAGTCCTTCCGTTGAAACATTTTGCCAATAGCAGTGGCTTTAATGTGCACCTAGTCCCTGCTGTAGTCCACTAACCTAAAGTTATTGTGAAGGTTCTCTTCAGACATTATCCAAACATATTGCTAGAAAGCCCTACAATAGGGCGTCAAGGGAAAGCCTTACGACGCCAACATAATCAAAGGATCCTGGAGTCTAATTTGGATCGTGGGGGCCCTTCAGAATCTGGTGAGTACTTATAAAGGATACCATTGATAAACTTCACTGGGAATCAAGGTAAAACCGTATAAGGTTTATCTAGTATTAATATCTGAATAACCTATTCATTAGAATTTTATGTCAAATGCTTATTCATAACACATTTCATATATTCTTGACCAGCCTTATATTTTTTGTAGATTTCATCATTTTATGCAACTGTAGATATGCTATTGCCATGCCCCAAAACTTGAAGGACGCAACTGTTACCTGATGCCTTAAACTTGCATTGGGAGAACGAAATCTAACATGACATACTGACATACACTCCATGCATGAATAAGAAACACAAAAAAGAAACTTGATAACATTTCTTTTAAATATAAATATGGCATCATTTGGCTACACAAATTGAAATAACATGTTGTATATACTCTAGTGTTGAAGCTATGAAGGCTGCCTATTAAGAAATAGGCTCTCAAGTCGTTTCTATGCAGGTGAACCACAGGAGAGTATGGGGTTTCTTCATGAATACTCTTTTATTCAGAGTTCTGAAAGCTGCGACTCTAGAGCTGTGGACAGATACTCTCTATTTGTAAAATTTTGTGAGTCTGGGTTAGGTCGCTTACGTCTCCCTAATTTAGAGGATACAGCTTACAGTGCAGTCTGGAGGGAGTCTCAATCCTACTCTGTAAGTAGGTCTTTAATGATATTATTTTTAGTGTCATAAAAGATTTCGTTGGAGCATTATTATTCGTCGGGTTTGACTGCACTTAAAAACTGTTAGTTCTAAATCTAATGCAAATGCAATTTCGGGGACCTTGTCAAACTCTCTTCTCATTTTCATGTCCGTCACTGTGCTTCTAAGCTGGTTCTCTTTCCGTTACCTTTTAAAGACAAATTACAAGAAACAATATATTACTCATCTCTCCTTTCCTTTGATTTTCGGCGGGCCAAGATTTGATGTATAATTTTGATAAAGAGGTGTCAATTTGCTTAGTTTGAAAGCCATTGGTTTTGCCAAACAACATTGCCTCTTGAAGTTCATAGTTAGATAATTTTAGTGGTCAAGATATTTCGTCTCTGCATCAATTTAATTGATGTGGTTCTAAAAGGTAAAAAATATCTCAATTAAGTTGAAGTTCAGCAATATTGTGGCCTAGTTGTTTGTTAGTTGACGTAATGTCTCTCTCTTAGGAATGGAGGTCTGTTGGTTGTACAGTATGTATGGCATCATTGCTCTTTCAGATTCTCGGGAGTTGAATATGCCAGTCCTAACTGGCTCAAAGTTGCATAAAATTAGCTGCTTATGATCTATTCAAGTAGCCAGAAAGCTAGTTAGTTGATATGTGCGATCGTTGGTGATTTTATTCTCGAGATAGTATAGAGATGTCTTCGTCCTTATATTCTATTTGCGCCCTCCTAAACAACAGAAAAGATTCCTTTATAAGAACAAGAATCCTTTCTTACTCTGATAAAGTAATCAACTTTCTGCAGGAGTTAATTGGGCCTTATTGGTCTCTTCGTGCTGCCCTGGGTCCCGTTTTGGAAACTCTTATACTGCTTGATCGATTATTGCTCCTCCAGGAGTATGACAGTGATCTGGAAGTCTGCCTCTTACCTATTTTTAATCCTGTGTTATCTCCGAGGAATATGGCTATCATAGCTAAGAAAATTACAAAATTAGAAAATGTTTGAAAGTCCCCCAAAATATGAGTCAACATACTGTGTAGCTGTGTGTGTTCTCAGATAATTTGACCGCTTTGGTGTGTTATGCTTTTTAAGAAGTCCTTTTTAACTTAGAGGAAAAATGAACAGAAGAAAAAGGAAGCAATTTGCGACCAGGAACAAGCTATTTACAGGGTCCTTGTGGAAGCAAGTATTGACGTAGATGTCTTCTAACCAAGAAAGAAGAATTGTATAGAAGATAAAGGAAGCAATTTGCGACCAGGAACTAGCTCTCTACAGGGTCCTTGTGGAAGCAAGTATTTACATGAATCTTTTAGTGGTAAAACAGTATTATATTTATATTCACTTCTCTTAAATTGAAGCAAGAGAAGACTTAATGTTAGTAGCTGTTGGTCAATTAGCATCTAATTGTGGCCTTATTTCCCCAGAAGTTTTATCGATTGGTATTTGTTTGCAAGGTGTTGGCTGAAAGATTTTCTTTAACATTTGATTTCAAGTTGTCCAGTGCTGTCTTTTCTCTAAGGTGAGAAGACAAGCCCGAGAATCATAGTATGGTTATCAATTGAACTATTTGACTTAAGATGTGGATTTGTTTACAACCAGTTACCTTCTATAAACTTTTATATATCCAACCTATTGCCAACTTAGATATCGATTGGTTTTATATTCTAACTATTCTGTATACTTGTGATTATCTTATTGACCTTTATTCACTCATGATATTATGTCATGAGAAACTGTCTTTGTTTTAACAAGTTGATTACTATAATAAGCTTGACGGTTGTGTCCACTGTCCTATGAAGTATTCAAGGACAATAGACGAATGATAGGTGATGACATGAACTTTAGGCTACTTACACATTGATTACATTTTATATGTGTTATTCTTGTTTCCTTAATGTGATCAAGTTTCTAGCAAATAACTCTTTCTTATAATAGTAAATAAATGTCAGGATTGTGTGCCGGCCTTTTCAAGCTTCTCTTTTTTATTTTCATTTACTGTATGCATATTTCTACTGACAGTATGTAAAGGTTGAAATAGAAGCTTACAGTGAAAATTTTTGGATAAGTAACTTTGACCAAGTACAACAAATTATAAAGTGCATTATTTATCATAATTGCCGTTGCTGAATAGAATGTAGTGCAGGTTTACCTGCTGGAGAAAATGACTTGCAAAATCTTTATAGAGTACTTTCTGTGGATGTCGGGGAGTTGTATGAAGTGTACATATTTGCAAAAGTAAGAAGGTACCTTTCCTAACTCCTTTTATACTTTTTGTTATCTTTTGTTTAGGAGGAACATGACCAGTGTAATGTAATCTCAAAATTGGGCCTGGGGAGGGTATGATGTACTTTGACCATATTCCCACCTTTGTGAGGTAGAAAAATTATTTCCGAGAGTCGTTGGCTCAAAAAGAAAGTATCTTAACAAGATTGTAATAACTAATGTATATGTGTAAAAGTGTTAATTTTAAAACTAGGTTGAGTACATCAATAATTTTGTTGTTTAATCTTTGGTTAATACTCTGCCAAACCGATGCATGCATACAAAGTCTTCTGGACTTGCCTAAGTGTAATGATGGAGACAGGCCTAATTGAATTCGTTTATCTATAAACCTAACAAATCTGTCTCATTATCAAATTCTCCCCTCCATTTGCTAATATTATTAGGAAATCGAACCTCAATCCATGGTTAGGATATTTTGTTCATATTTCTGAGCTTTATACTCAGGCATAGAATGCTGTCAACAATGGCTGAAAACTATGGGAATATAATTTCCCCTGTAAAAGAAACTGTTGAGCTCCTTCATTATAATACACCAAGAACACCAAGACAAGAGTGTAATGTGTGAGGTTGAGAGTTGTTTTGTAATCTATTCTTTTGAGTAATAGAAGAAATTTTTCTCTCAAATTTGTGTTTACCAACGCTTATTGTTTCGTTGGCTTCAAACAGTTACCTTATTTTAGAAAATAAAAATGGCTTTGGAGACTAGCCTCCAATGAACAAGCATTGTTTAACGTTATCTGCTTCCGGACCTATTTTTCAAAGCCTTTGCCATTAAAATTATTCTTACGTTTTATATGTACTTCCTTTCTTCTTTTCAACTATGTCATGATTCATCACTTTGAGCTTATCCGGAGATCAATTGTATTTCACCTACATCATCTATAATTATGGCCAACGAAGTCCATAAGCTTCTTTTTATGTGTATGTGTCTTCGAGCTAGGGGTAAAGATAGTCTATCACTTCTAATATTAGTTGCGTAGGGGTGTTAAATGGACGGGTTGAATTGAAATCGAGAATGTTAAAATAAAGTTCAAATAAAAATTGGGTCGGGTTGATTGAAATCCACTGGCTTCAAACAATTTCTGAGGGTCATTGGACTAGGTAAAATCTAAATTAATCGTGGTGCATTTGTGGAAAATTTCTTGTTGAGGGCCTGGACACCCCTGGAATTAGTCGGGGCTCTAAGAGACTCGGATGTCTAGTGCAAATCAAAAAAAAAATTAGGTCGGATTATGATCTGCCCAAATATATTTTGGGTTTAGATATGCTAAAATTTGGGTTGGGTCATGACCTGCCAATTTGACCTGCTCAATTTTAATATATTAACATATTATTATTTACTTTATATGACCATAATTTGAATTTTAACAACATATCCAGTGGAATCTTATAAGTGTGGTTTGGGGAGGATAAAATGTACGTAGATCTTACCGCTATCTCATAGAGATAGAGAGACTGTTTCCTGAAACTTCTCGTCTCAAAAACCCATACGTAGAATAAACTAGATATAACAAAAAATGAAAGGAAAGGAAATCATAATTTGAATTTCAATTTAAAAAATAAAAATAAAAAGTTACAAATAGATAAATAAATCATAGAAAATATAAAATAGATAGAAAATATGCATTATATCAATGCAAGTAAAGAACCTTCAGAACGGGTTGAAATTGGAGATCAAATTAGACTAGAGAAAAAGTTGGTACTAGTTGGAATTAGCTTCAAAAAGTGAAAAATTTATATAAAATGCCTATTTTTAAAATAGGTTAAAGCTTGAAATTAGTTGAGATTGAATTCAATTTAAATTGAGCCCAACCCATAAAATTTTAGATGAATTACCTATATTCGGACTCATTTTTACACCCTTATACAAAATCAGAAGATTTTCTTAACATTGATATGTGATATTGTTTACTTTAGTGTAAGCTGAGTGTCAATTACACCTCATATGTGACTCCTTTTTTCTTGTCAACTTCCAATATACAACTTTGTTCACCCATGCACCAATAATTTTGATCCTACAATTTGATGGACAGATCGAATGAATCAATAAAAGATTAACTAAATTTTGTCACCACCACCTCATGAAATTAAATAAATTATTCTTAATAGTAAGAGAGGATGGAATTCAAAGGTCCAAAGTAAAGTGGCCCATGCTCGCCGTCAAGAGCATTAACTTCAGGAGCCTTTTGATTTTGACATGAAGAAAAATGGGATCTAACAGGTGTCACATTTTGGAGCGGACACACGTGAAGCTTTGACTAAATATTTGTCGTTTAGTACAGTTGTTAGTTCATTAGTAGGTGGGACAAATCAGAATTTAGTAGTATAGTAAAAATGACATTGAAATTCCCACTAGGAAAGATGTAGTGGTAACTATTTAAAACAGGATTACTTAATAAGTTGCCATCAAAAGAAAAGGATAGTATTCAAACAATTCAAGGAATTTGGTATAAAATACAAAAACTTGCATTTCCAAACATTAAACACTTATATAACTGGATGAAAATGGCTTGAATCTTATCAGTTGTTTGTTCATGAAGTCTATCTAGAATCTTTGTATTAAACTATTAAATATTGCAGCTTTGGACTAAAAAAATTATGAAATTAAGTATGAATTTCATGACTCGTAGATTCTTTTTTATAATCTATAGCTTTTTAAATAGGATTAATATTCTTCGAGTCGAGGTCTATTGAAAATATTTCTAAGGTAGAAGGAAGGTCAATATACATTTTACTTGTAGTTACAGAAAGGTGGTATATGGAGATGGTAAATAGTAGATCGTCATTTAAAGTTATGGATTTCTAATCCTATGTCAATTTCATGTTAATACTATAATAATAATAATAATTGAATTCACAATCAAATATTTATAAGTATCTAGTAAATTTCTCAATATAGACGTGATTTAGATAACAATTATTGAAATAATGTGAACTCGTAGCCAGTAATTTAGATTCTCCTTTGTCCTAGATAGGAAGAATGGAAGATTAATTTATAAAATTATCTAGTAGATTATTCAGTTTTAACTAAACAATTACCAGCTTTATTTAACTAATAGGAGATAATCTAACCACTACGAAAAAATAAAATAAAATGAAGTCAACTACGAACTTCATTGTTAATTTGTAACTAAATTGATCGTAGCTAGCATTAATTTTTGACAATTCCTTATTAAATCTGTTATTTAATAGAATTTGCAATCAATTTCGTTGTTTAATTTTAGAATTTATCCATTGCTAATTCTTATTTTCTTAGTTGAGAATTATCTTTAGATTTGGAAGTTTGGACTGGGTTTAGACAGTCTCGAGTCATCTGATAATTATTGCTGTGTTATATAGTTATTGTTTTCAAATTAATCTTTCATTTGGATATTTTTGACTATCTTTTTCCATGATCCAATTTTTTTCGAGGCTTTGAGTGTTTCATAAGCAACTCTTTTTAAAGAAAGGGACATTAATCTTTTGACTGTTCCTAGAAAATTCAAGACGAGGACATATTCAACACTATTCTAAATAGAACTTTCTACCAAATTAAATCTAACCATGGAAATTTGATCACAAAAAATTATAAGAAAAGAAAAATAGGTAACTAATAAAGCTTATGAACAACTGGTTATTATGATTGAATCGTAGCTAAATGAGACTTGAAATGGTTATTGAAGTACTCAAAATAGTCTTTCAGTTTATTATTATAGGGGATTTTTAAAAAAGAATAAGCACTTAAAATATAATGAGGCAATAATAGCTATAATTATTAATTACAGTCATTAGCTACATATAGGAAGGAGAGAGCAAGCGAGATTGGAGAGAAGGGATAGAGAGGAGAAGAGGGGAGAATCATATTTGTATATCTGCTGGGTAATTGTATAAATGTAATTAGTATATACATGTATCAATAAATATAATATTAATAAAAAATATATTTTGTATTACTGAATAAATTAAATCAACAAATATAATTTGTATTCAAATACATATGTATTCAATCAACAAATACAACTCGTATTCAAATACATATGTATTCATATTTTATATTATTGAAGAGGATCACAATTTGTATCAATGAATACAAATTGTATTCAAATACATATGTATTTGTATCACCGTAAAGGATTTATAAAATTGATGTTTATCATTTATATTCCTATAAACGACTATTAACATTTATATTTGTATATTTAGTTATCATAATTTGTATCTGAGAGAGAGGAGAGAGAAAATAGCAAAAGCTTAACTATAGTTAGAAGTTGTGATTCTTTCAAGCGGTAGTGGTATATAATAAATATATATAACGTATTTGTCTTATTATATGATTTATCCTGTATGACTTTAAGGAATTTTAATTTCCTAAAGATAAAAATTGCTGACACGATCAGCTGTCCTCTAAATTAATTTGCGTGTCAAGATAAATTGAAGATTTAAATTTGTTGTGTTCAATAACATTTGAGATTATTAGTGTGAACATATTTTGTTTGTAAAACTATGAATTCTAAAGTTTATATGTATATGTGTGTATATATATGTTCGATTCGTTCTTGGGACTCGCTTTTTTCACTGAGAATAACTAAATGTAATTAAATTGTACCTATCATAAGCTTTCTTTAAAATAAAATTAAACTGATTGGATTAGAACAAGTGGGTTGATTCAATAATTGCTCAAAGTTTTACAATCATAAAGTAAGAAATAGTATTGGTGGCTGCTATAATTGTTTATTTTATTCAAAATACCATAAATATCCAAATAGATTCAAGTTATACACCAGTAGCAAAAAAAAAGTTATATTATAAGCAAATTTTAATACATCATGCTATCATAGCATGTTATTTTTGCCAAATCGCAAATTGCTCCATTATTCATGATAACTCATGTGGCGTATATAATTGTATATGGAGTTTTGAGTAAAAACAAAATATTTGTGACACTTGTGGTTTAGAACTAGTCATAGTATTGGGTGATTGATCTTTAATTGCTACCTTACTCATCATAATGTTTTGATGGTCGATCATTTTCATCATCTTATCTTGTATTGTACTTCTTATAATTTCCTTTTTTGGGTTTATTTTTTTTAAAGATATATTCTTGCTTTTGTTAACCTTTAGAGTGTGGCCATTATTGCAAAACACACTCACTCCACACTTTATTAACCAAAGGGACCCTTTGAAGTGTGGCCATTAATTCAATTTCTTTTGTTAAGTTAATGATTTACTTGCCTCTTATATCAATCATCCAACAAAAATTTCAATCAATTATCAGCAGCATTTTTGACTAAGTTTCTTTTTTAACTTTGTGGCGACGTGGATGAAATTTTGTTTGAATTCCCTTTTCGTCTCATGCGTTATGTCCCTAAAATCAGTTTCCTAGATCTTACTTTACACTACAATTTAAAACTATGTTTATCTCATGGTGTTATTATATAATCCACTCAATACAAAACAATTAATATGGCATTTAGAGAGTCAAGGGCGAAGCTAAAGCCTACACTCGAGGGGATACATATATAGTCGATGATAAATTTTCTTGTTTGAAATTTCGTCTTCTAATCATTTACTATTGATTCTGTTGTTTAAATATTAGATATTATAATATAGGTGGATTGGTAGCAAGACAATCTTGTTCCTTTATGTACAAAAAAAAAACATTATCAACTTGTCATTTTACAGGACATAGATACCATATCACTACTTGGGGGGGGGGGGGGGAGATTTCTTGTGTTTAATTTTTCTTTTTTGGAAATGAAAAAAAAAAAATCTCTTTTTATAAAAATAAAAAAAAAATAAATGGG
>JAOTQR010000097.1:24605574-24645060 GCA_025774065.1 Solanum ossicruentum | reverse complement strand
ATGTGTGTCATATGAAGAAAAAAGAAAGGAAGGTTTACAAATTAAACTTCTTTTTGAAATGGAATTAAGTTTTAAAAAAAGTATTATTACATAAATTGAAGCAAAAGAATAATAATAATAACTTTCATAAATTGATTAAAGCAATGAGTTTTGCTAAACAAAAGGGAGTCTTTCCAACACTTAATTCAAAACCATATTATTTGATATTGATACATTGATTTGTATATCTTAGGTGTTGAATGGTATTAATTTTCACTAAAATAAGCTAACATTGATATGCCAATTACAAACAACAACATATCCAGTGATATCCTACAAGTGGGGTCTGGAAAAAATAGATTGCAGGCAGATCTTATCGCTACCTCATAGAGGTAGAGAGGCTGTTTCCTAAAATCTTCAACTCAAAACCACATGCAGAACATTGATATGCCCATTATGCCTACTAATTAAATAGAGTAATATATAGTTATATTTTATTTTATTTTTTAAAAAAATTGTTGTGGGGGCATTAAGTATTATTGTGGGATTTGATGATGGGAAAGGCAACACAAAAAGAAATGTGGGAAGATGCTCCCATTTGTATAATTTGTAATAAGTATATCCTTTTTGTTTTTAGTGTCCTTTTTTCTCAAAAAGCTATACCATAATTAGAGGACAAATTAAGTAAATAGTTTATAATTATAAAGTAATTTAATAGTATATAACAAGATCGGAGTCGTAAGATTCCATAAGGATGTTCTTAATTAGTTTAATTATATATTAATTATTAATAATAATAATTAAAGAAAATAAAAGCAGTTATGTTGAGAGGGGAAACAAAAAGCACGAATTGCAGGATATGTTATTGCTCTTAGAGGAAACATAATTCTTGGATTTTAAACCTACATTGCCCCTAATCAGCTTTACCTAGATTCCTTTCCATATATTTATTTCATGAGTTTAAATTATACTTTTTTCTGACCCTATTTAAATGTCTTAGTTTGATTATGCATGAAATTTTAAAAAATAAAAAGAAATTCTGAATATTGTAATTTTATATTAAAAATATGTATCGTCTGTAGTCTTTTAAATCTTATGATCTTAAACTTATTTAAAATGTTAAATTTGAAAAATTTACCAAATATAGATGCATATCCAACTTTCGATTCACTCGTAGGACTCAGGTTGTTTGGAGGAAGCCATGAGTATACGATTCATGAGGATATAAAAGAAATAAAGTGAATCAAGTATCTATGTCTTACCCTTTCAAAGAAGGGGAAAAAAGACATTATATATATATATATATATATACTCCATTTGTTTAAAAAAAAGATTAGTTTGATTTGGTACGAAATTTTAAAAAAAAAATTCAAGTTTGTGAAACTCTTTAATCTTGTGACCTTAAACATGCCACATAAAAAATTAAAATCAAAATACAAATATTACCAAAATAAATAAGATTATCTTTTCGAAACAAACTAATAATAAGTAAATCGTTCTTTTTTAAACGGAGAAAATACTTAAACAAACAAAAGACATTCTTCATAGGACAATCCAAGAAGAAAAATAAATATACTCATAGAACTTTATGATAATGAAAACAAACTTATTATAAGAATATACTTTCTTATTAATTAAGAATTAGTCTACGATCGTGCATGAATTCTAGATTCTAAACTCATCTGATAAATTCAACTATCACTGCTGAAAAATTACTCGTCGCACCTATTCAAATATTGTATTTCTTTTTTTTCCGAATCAATTCTTTTAAAAAATTAAAAAATTCTCTAAATATATATATAAAATGATATCCATAAACAATAAATTACTTTTTCTAAACTAAGAGTCCATAAACTCCAAAGAGACCATATATAGCAAAGAAAAAATGTATTGTATTATATTAATTAATTCTACCCTACCATGTAGGATAATAAAAACTATGCTCCTCAAAAAAGACATCGATGGGAACCTAAATTTTGAAAAATGAGTTAGGAATTTATAGAGCAGATTATAATAATAGTATAGAAGCATTGTTTTGATCAGACACAACAGAAGAGATGGATGGATGGAAGCACAGTTGACGTAAGTTGCATAATTTTTCCCATGCTTGCACCATCTTATCAACCAAACCATATGTATGATGCATCCATCCATCACTTTACATCCCCCCGCCCAATTCTGTTTTAATCTACGTGATACTTTTTTTTAATCGATTTAAAAATGAATGACATTTTTATATTTAGGACTTCATTTGTTTCAATTTATGGGCTCCAATTTGATTAGATACAAATTTACTTCAACAAATAAAGAAAAGAATTTTGAAGCTTGTGATCTAAAATAAATTTTAGATATTTGTGTATTTCTATATTGTTTTTAATTAGCGTAAGAGTAAAATTTTAAGTTAAATTATTTTTAGTGGAAGAAAAATAACATTTTTTATTGGTCAGAAAAAAAGCGTGTCATATAAATTGGAACAAGGAGAGTATGGATTTAACTTAATCTTACTGATCACTCTTATTTCAATACGTTTGTCTTTCTTTCTTTCTTAGTCCAAGTAATTCTTTTTTCTTGGACCTGCCACTCTCATGTATTGATGGATATTAGTTCCTAATATATTTTCCTTTACATAATCACCCAAAAAAAAATTTCTTCGAAACTCTTTGATTCTAACTTTCGGCATAAAATGATAAGATCACAAAATTGAAAAATATTTTGATAGACTCCACATATTTTTAGTTTAACATCACAAGATTCAAGTCTTCTCTAGTTCTTAAGTTTTGTGTAAAATCAAAACAAAAAATAAATTAAATTTTATTAAATATATTGTAATTATTATGTTCTAAATCACAAATTTTCAGGATCACTTCGTTTTCTTTCTTAACATTAATACATACTCAATCAAACACATTCACATAAATTACGAAACCAAAAGTAATACTTATTCTAAAATCACTATCATCAACATGTACACAACTCTCACAAGCCAACAAAGAATTGGTGGAGAGAAAAATAGAAACCCCTAATACTTATTATGATCATCCATTGATAAAAAAAGGTGTACAGTAAAGTAAAGTTTCTCTTGCGTGAATTGGTGTCAATACATCAACTATTAGTAACCATCTTATCAACCTGTCAAATACATCACCTACTACTCCCTAGCCATTAAAAATTAATTTTTTTAAAAAAATTCCTTTTTTTAATTTTTTACTCAGTGTTCAGTGTGCACATCGGAGCTCGACTATATATCCAGATTTATATTGTGTAGGACCCCATTTGGAGGGAAAAGTACTCCCTACTAAAACTTTTTCATTTCCAGGATTCAAACCTAAGACCTCTAATTAAATGAGGAGCAACATTATGTATTGCACCACGTCGATTTCGGTAGGTCGTCTTCTTTTCACTACTCAACAAAGATTAAACTTCTTTTCTTGCCTACTACCATATACAGTACTTTTCAGTTTATCATCTCTTCTCTATGTTTATTGACCTAAAAACCATAAGTATTATGTCGACTTTACATCAAATCACCACGGATTAGTATGATAAAACAAGGCATGGATACAACATGGTATAAAGAAAAACTTAGCTTTATATGATCATAGATTTTGAGGTCAAGAAATTTGAACTTTTGAAATTGTGATTTTCGATACTTCTTGATGTTGTGTTTGATAATCTATATGTCAAACTTAACTTCTATATGATCATAGATTTTCAGCAGGTGGAGAAATTTGAATTTTAGACAATTGTGATTTTCGATACTTGATTGTTGTGTTTAATAATCCATTTGACAAACTTAACTTCTATATGATCATAGATTTTGAGGTTGAGAAATTTGAATTTTTGAAATTATGATTTTCGAAATTAAACTTGATGTTGTGTATGATAATCCATTTGACTCGAAAGTTTTTGTGAATAAACATAAAATTTCTTTCGAAAACTTGTCTGAGCCCATTTTTGGAAGTTTGAAGCTATTCTAAAGATAAGTTTTAAAATTTAAATAAATTTCTTGGTCAAACACATATTTGAAGTAAATTTTTAAAAATCTGATTCAAAATTTATGAACAAATCATAATTAAATAAGATGTAAATTTAAATTAAAAGAGTGGTGGTCCTAGGGATAAACACTAGACACAAGAGAGATCCCATTGTAGTGGGGTGGGGGCAAAGTGGGTAACAAGAATAATCCTATTTTGACAACTTTGATGGTTTTGTTGAGGGGACAATTGGGCACAATTTAGGGCAATTGATTATGGTCCTATTTCAAAGACACAAAACCATAATAACAACAATTCTCATGCATGTTCAAGAATCTCTTCCTCCTCCTTCCATAAGAAAAAATAAACACTCAATATTTAGGAAAAAAAACTTCAAATGGGGTATATATACACAATTTTGAGTTGGTTTCCAGATAATAACTCGAACTAATAGTTATTACTGTCTCAAAAGTTCGACTTTTTTTTTTCTTGATTCCAATTTTCTTCGAGAAAGTCACTTTCATGTTGGCCATATCTTTTTCCAAATGTGAGCACTTTCCATTAATACCAGAAATCTTTTGTAAAGTACAATAAGAAAATGCAACAAGATAAAGACTTTTACAAGGAATCATATGATAAAATAAACAAAAAATGTACTCTATAACTAAAGTACTAAATGAAAAGTTGAAGCATGATTAACATTATAAAGTTAAAAGATACTGAAACAAACCGTCCATCATTAATAATACAAACAAACAATATGGTAGGGTTAATTAACACCTTTAATTGGAATATACATCTTTTTCCCACTCCAAAAGTGCCACTTACTTAACAATTTGGTAATAACAGAATCTTTGATCAACAATAATAACAACATATAATTAAAAATAAAAATAAGTTGATCAGGAGGATCTTGCATTATACAAATTAAAGGCTAGTTAACTTAAATACTATATATCATTAACCTAAACTTCTATGTTAAAATTTAAAACATTCATCAATAAATAAAACAAGAAAATTTCAATACCTCTTCATTGTCCTTCACCATGCAAATTTCTACTACTACAACTTCACTAGAAAATCTTGTTATTTTAGGGTTCTCTTCCCCCTAAAAGCTTCGCACGCTTTCTTCAGATCCCTCCTAAACTATCAGTAGTCTTAATTACCTCCTGAACTTGGCTCAACGCCAAGAAGAGATGGAAAAAAGGGGTTGATTTTGCCAACCTAAGAAGAAAGAATTACTCGAAACTCCGAGTTGATAGCCTTCAGAAGGATAATGAAGTCTCAAAAGAAGCTTAGCTTGTGATAATGCAAAAGGGCTTAAAGCAACATTACTAAATCCACAACTCCTCAACATTACTTCCCATGATCTAAACCTTTCATGCCTCTCTTTCCTTTTATCTCCTTCCATCGCGACGATATCAACAATCTCTCTGCCAAACCAAACTTGTTCTACAGTCATTCTCTCTCGACTACCCGGTGGCAATGTTGCTTCTAATGAATCAAACACAGCTGTATAATAATCCAACGCCTCCACGAATCTTTGTAAAAAAAGAGGATGATTATGATTTGCTTCCTTCTCCGCGATAGTAACGATTCTAGGGTTCATTGACTTAACCCTATGCAAGAAAACCCTTAATTTTTCGCGGTCTTTTAAAAGGCGGTGGAGGTAGAAAACACAGTTAATAGCTAGGGTTTCATCGGGTAGAAGTACAATGTTGGAAATAATCGAAGGGTCCTCATCGTGATCGCGATTATTACTAGCAATGTAAAGAGGATGGAATTGAAATCTCAACCCTAATGAGTGAGCAAATTTAGCTAAACGGTCACCTGTTCTACGGAGGGTATCAAGGTCATTTCCAGTACCGGTGATTCGAAGAGTGGGAGCAGGGTAACGATCAGCAAGAGCTTGCATCAAAGGTGGCCATTGAACGCCGTGATTGATATCGAAATCAACGATGTGGATTGCTTGGTGATTACCGTTAATCGCTTCTAAAATCGCTTGATTAGCGGTTAATTGAGTAAACCTTATAAAAGGTGTGACTTGGTTTAAAGAAAGGTAAGATGATTGAATTAGAGCTAATGAGGATGAAGACGAGGACGAGGACGAAGAATCGGTTTCAACAATATTTGTTACAGGTGTCATGAAATGATTGGTGGTTGATGATATATAGCGGTTGAGGCGAAGGGAAAGTGCACGAGTAAACTGATGGACTAACCTTTCAGTTGAATCACCAAAAGGAGAAGAGTTAGTTGATAATATGGTAAGGATTCTTTTCGCGGCCAAAAAATCGGACCGCGAAATCAACTCCGCACAGCTAATGAGTAGCTGGCGGATTTGAATAGCCGGGGAAGTAATAGTGGTGATAGTAGCAGCAGCAGCGGTGAATCTCCGCCGTTGATGATCCTCAGATTCTTCATGATGAGGGTGAGATTGAGATGATGATGAGGATCCTAACATATCATTCAAATTTTATGAACACTATTTCAGGTGAAAACCCTAGAAAGAGAAAGAATATGCTTATGAAAAGAGAAATAAAGGAGAGAGGGAAAGGGGAAAAGGGGGCATGGGGGGAAGGACAGAGGGGGGTGCAATCATGGAGGAGGGGAAATTTATGGTTTTGGCATCTGAAAAATAATGTTGCTCGCACTAATCAAAAATATTATTAGCGTTTGACCTTTTACAGTATAATATTTTTAAAGAATTTAACATGTGTATCAATAATATTTTTGAAGAATTCAAACAGGATAATCTCTGGCTCTAGTTAGATAATGCGATGGGATAAATAAGTATATTTTATGAAAATATTATTGTCCTTATCTCGCTGACCAAACAACCCAATACAAAATATGTGATTCTATGTGAAGGAAGAATTAAAATTCTGGGTTGTATGATTTTGTGACAGAACCAATTAATGCTAATAAAAGTACAAATAAGGAAATGATTCTTTTAGACAAGGATAATCTGATATGAGGATTTATTAGTACTAGAAAAGCTACTTAGAGCATTTAAGTTTATAGCAACAAAAACTAAAAAGTAGCTTTTGTAGTTGTACTTAAGATGCCAATTAGTTTGATAATGACTTGATTCTGATAGAATATCCATTTTGTTGACCATTATTATGTGTGAAACTTCATATTATTAGTCAGCCGACATATATAAAGTAGGAGTATGATTCTATGTATTTTAATTAATTCTTAATTAAGGGATTTGATTTTTTAAATTAAGACACGTCTGTCCAAATATAGCACCAAATAGGAATTTGCTAAAACTACATTTTTAAGTGAGTCGATCTAAATAGAATAAGATTTTATGAACATTAGTCATATTATTGTATGGAGATATTATTTTTGATAGACTCTGGGTGAAGATATTGTTTTTGATAGACTCTAAACAATAATGAAAGTGATGAATTATACCATCTTTTTCTATCGAATGGTTTTATATATCCACCTTAGTCTTATTTCTAAAAAATATAAATCATGTGGAAGATATTCTCTAGTTTGAGTATTAGATCACTTTTAGCTCTTTTTAAACATGCAATTTAGTGAGTTGGTTTTCATTGTGGATCCCATTGAGCAAATTCACTTCTATGAGAAATGTGTCTTGAAGTATAAGACGTGGAGGTCCAATATTGGAAACGAGAATTTTATCTATCCATCGAAAATTTCTTTACTTTTTGAGATAGCTAAGAATAATATCTACATGTATTCTGTGTACATTTACAAATTTTACTCTATGTATATTATCGTTCAAAAATAAAAGAAATGTTTAAGTCTCATATACTTTAAACTTCCAAAATTGATTTATAAGATATATTGTCTAAAATTATATTATAAAGAGATAATTCCTTTTAACTTATACAAGACATTTTAGCATTTTCCCCTCTAGCTCTTCCAATGCGTGGGTTTTTGGTGTGTGGGTCCAACATTTGGGATCTCATGAAAGCATTACTAAAGATTAGGCAAAAGCAGAATATTAGAACTACCTTTTCTATAAGTTGGGTTCCTTAGTTGGGAAGGCACATACAAGAAAGAATAGAAATGTTTCCGACTATGATATCATATTAAAAGAATCTTGAATTTAATTATTCTTAAAAGTTAGGTCATGAGACAAGAACTTCTTGAGATATCTTCGCTTCATGAGCCTGGTTGTGAAATCAAATGGACGCAAACATAAGATCCTTAATATGTAATTCTCAATTGATAATTACAAAACGGAAGGAGCTAGATCATATACATGCATATGTGATGTTATTTTCTCATATCAGACTAGTATTTATTTATCCTTTTTGAAAAAAAAATATTCTAAACTTCATGATTTTTTCACTGGTTAGATCAAATATGCCTTGATCATTTCATTCTTCTGGGATTATGGTTTGATCAAGAGCTAATTAATAAATACCATAACCATAGTGATCAAGAAAACTATAGGTGGACAAAAATTTCTTGTATATTCTCACTTTCCCTTTTGTGTGGGAAAGGAAAGAAAGTGGAAAAGTTGTCAAATGACAGTACCACCTAACAACTACAACTACACGCAAAGCCTTAAATATGTCGAAAAACTTACATTCCACACGTAGTATACACATTATTATTATATATAATACATAATGTGTCATTAAGGAGGTTCAAAGTCTAAAAGTAGTCATACAAACTAATCAAAGAGTGTTCGACATGTATAATATACATATAAAAAAATTATTTTAATTATATATAAATAGAATAATTTTTCGTCGAACTGGATTCAGATGAACCCCTAACAAAGGGATAGCTAGATTTGTCCCTATCCCAACCCCCAACCTTAGTGGCGGAGCCAGGAGTGTCATTAGGGGGTTCAAAATTTGAAAGTAGTCATACAAACTAAACTAAAGGGGTTGACATGTACAATATACATATAAAAAAATTATTTAAACCATATATAAATAGTATAAATTTTTATCGAAGTGGATTCAAATGAACCCCCTAACAAAGAGATAGCTCTGGCCCTGTCCCTACCCCACCCCCACCCCCGGCCACCTCCACCTCACCACCATAGAAGAATAATACAATTTCCTAGTTTGTCTCTATTTATTTTGCTTGGACATGACTTTAGTGGCTTTTCATTTCTCATTCTGATGATAAGATGTACGCAAATGTGGCTGCCTTGCCATGTGGGGTTTAGGAACAATCCCAAGCAAAGTTAATAATTAATCCCTTGAAAATGTTAAGTAAACGTATTAAAAGTTATTTATTTATTTATATATATAGTGTAATTCTCCGATAAACTTGTATTGATTGATACTTCCCCTTCCCAAATTCCTAAGAACTAACAGAGGAAAATGATATTTTTCCGTCTCACGTTACTTGTCCATTTTCTTCATTACACGCTTATTTAAACTCATATATCTTGCTCATTTTTTCATGACATTCGGAGACAAATTTATGAGTTCACATAAATTGATCATATTAACTTAAGATTATATTTCATAAATTTTAAATTTTAAATCTGTCCAATTACGGACTGGTCGAAGTCGGTAAGGGTATAAAGTGTCAGTTAGTAGCAGTATGTGATTGTGGTACGATGCATCACACGTGAACTTTGTAAGAATAATTCATGTCCTTAGCATCGTTATCTACTTTAAAAAGTAATACTGAAATGAAATTTTGTATTCGTGGGGTTAAAGGATCACACACATAAATATATACTTTAGTAAGTACATAAAATGCACTCCTTACACATACATTCAACCATATAAATCTAAACATTTAGATTCACTATTCTTTCATCCTCTAAAATATTGATAATAATTTACTAGCTCGTTACGTTATATTTATGATCAATTGATCATCATATTTAAAAGCTTAATTAAGTTATTATTGTTAGAGAAAGTACATTTTGACTAGTTATTTATGTTACATTGCAACTGTCAAGTGATTTACAAAAATGACTTTGAACAGCCGAGGGGCGAGGATTTTCTTAAATTTTTGGCCTTAATTAACAATTAAAAAAAATATATGTAGAACAACGATAACAATGGCATCATGAATCTCATGATCGTCTCACTTTATATCAAGGTGTTATAGTTTGAGAATCTAAAGTTAAGTGATTTCTTCTTCGACTGCATATACGATTTTCTCAGTTTTTTAATAAAAATTATCATCAGTCAAATTGAATTTCAGTACCTTTTGTGTAGCTTTCAAATACTTACGTCAATTTTATCTTAAAGAACTTTTTGAAAAGTACTCTTAATTTGTAGTCAAAATTAAGTGCTCATTTCACCACATATATATATAGATTCACCTTTTTTGAAAATTTAATTTTGAAAACTATTTGGACATAAAATTATTACAATTTTTTCTTTTTTGAAATTCAAAAAGCAATTCCAAGTTTATTCGTGTCTAAATACAAGTCTTCCAAAATGTCTAAACGTTGTGTTTGACATGTATATTTCAATTGTTTCACATAAATTAAGACGAAGAAAATATTATTAACAAATGAAAGAGAGGGTCGTTATGTTTCTAACACAATACAATTACAAAAAATGAAAAGTGAGTATATATATACATGTATAAAATTATAATATACCGTGTAAAAGAGTATAATATGGTGATGCCTAAGTTTGATGCCTACAAATGACAAAACAACAAAAGGGAATATTACAAACTCCCAAATAGCAAGTTAAAAAAAAATAAAAAAGAAGTCTGCTTTATTCAATAGTGTGCATAACGTCGAGCAGTTCCTTTAGTACCTTAGTTCTAATTAGGGTAACCTATACACATGATTTGATCAATCAGAGGTATCGTGTGATGTCGCTGCTATTTTCAACTACTGCCATAGGGAATCAAATACGCGAATTTTAAGTTATATATAATGTCAGTGTAAGAATTCTTTTTTTTTAAAACATGTTTAGGTTATGCAAAGAGATATATTTAGATAAGCCCTAGTTAAAATATGAGATTTGTAATGATAAAATTCATTATACTAATAATATAGCATAACGTAGAACTCAATACATGTACCTACTACAATACCAACAACATATCCAGTGAAATTTCACAAGTGGATATGGGGAAAGTGAAATGTACGTAGACCTTACCACTACCTTATAAAGATAGAAAGGTTATTTCCGAAAAACTCTCGTTTAAAAGAATCGAGTCCCATAATAAGTAGAAAAATATGTACCTACTATATTAATTAATTTCTAGTGCTTTTGTTTAGTTTCTTGTGCTTCAATTTTTGTTAGACTATTCATTGTTTATTGTACTCTGATTATATTATTATATTTTTTAAATATTTTGTCGTGGCTTTAATTTAATATTTTTTCTTTAAGTCAAGGGTCTATTGAAATAATTCTTCTACCTTTCAAAATAGGAATAACGTCTATATATATGTATATACTACCCGGCCTCCCAGACCGTGCTACTTGTAAAATTACATCAAAGATGTTAGTATTGTTGTTCATAGCTATGTCAAACTTCTACGATAGGTTATATGTAGTAATTTGATAGCGTAAACTTTATTTTCTTTTTCATCTGATTTGATTTTCCCTTTTACACCAAATAAGTAAAACGGTAATATCAAATTAATATTGGTTCAATATTAATGAAATATGAACTATTTTAAATTATAGAAAAGAAAAATGATTATTTATGAAAATTTCTCTCAAGCCCAAAATTCCATTCTCCTTCCTCCTTTAGGCCCAAACGTTCCTAATTTTGATAAAAAAGAGCCCAATCCATATTTTGGTTTATTGTTTGTCTCAAATTTTGTACATATAGAGGAGATAATTTATAACTATCCGAAGATAGAAGCTTTTATCTAAAAATATTTGAGTTTGTATAGGTATGTAATAAATTGTGAATAGACTCAAGTTATTTTATTTCTTTAAAAAAACATCGAGACATTAAATTGAAATGAAAATATAGTAGAAGCTATTGATTTATACCAACCTACAAAAAGTTTTTTCTTTTTTTGGAAAAAAGTATTATGTTATGATATGGAACGACGAGTGTAGATTCCTAAACTTTTGAGTGACAAGAATTATAGTAGATGAACAAAGTTATTTTATGTCATCAAAGGTCTGAAGTTTAGATGATGAATATAAAAAATTTTGGATAAGAAATGGGTTCTATTTGATGATCTTAAAATGAATTATTTTTTTAAGAAAACACAAGATATTAATTTAAAATGAATATATTATTACTTCATTTTTTCCAAAGAGGATTTTCGTTAGAGTTGAAGTTATAATTTATGGCATAAACTATCATTTATACCGATATATAAAAAAAGATTTTCTTTTCATTTTTTAATAAAACATGATGTTATGGGTTGAATCACAAGTAAAAATTTCTAAACTCTTGGCTATCGAAAATTATAGTGGATGAACAAAATTATATTACGTAATCAAAAATACGAGGCTCAGAGAAGAATATGGAAAAAAATGAATAAAAAATAGTTCTTTTCAATGATGGAATTAGTTGATATTGCAACATAAAAATCGAAAAATTAAAACAAAAAAAGTCTTACTTTTATTTATTTATTTTTATGATATACATAAATAGTTGGGGCGCAATAGAAAATTAATGAATCTGTTCAGTAATTTACCCCCTTCTCTTCTCCAAAAATCTGTTCGCCGGCGAACAAGGGGAACTCCGATAAGAGGAACGGTGAGAATGGCATCATCGTCGAGTAGCGGCTTAACATTTAAGCTCCATCCTTTGGTGATACTCAACATATCGGATCACTACACTCGTGTCAAGTCCCAGTCTCAACCTCCTTCTTCCCACTCCTCCAACGGTGCTGATTCCCCTTCCGTACCTCACAGAGTTTTCGGCTGTGTCATCGGCGTACAGAGTGGCCGTACTGTCGAGATCTTCAACAGCTTCGAGCTTCTCTATGATCCCGCTACTCATTCCCTCGACCGCGCTTTTCTCGAGAAGAAGCAGGAGCTCTGTGAGTGTTCTTCGCCCTTAGAATTCATAATTCCATCTTTAGAGAATCGTTAATTCGATTTTGAAAAGCATATTATCCTGTATTAGAATGACATGATCGTGAATAGAGTATATAAATGATCCATCATTCATGTTGCGATTCGAATTAGGTTAAGATTGACATTTATATCCTTTTATGAATGTTAGTTGTCTTATTTTGTTGAGGTAATGACTCATGTTTAAGATAGACAATTACCAAGTTATGCTTAAGACTATCACTTGTAGCTAATTTTTGATAGCTTGATGGTTAAAATTTTATTTATAGTTAAGTTTGTAGCTCATAATGCTAATGTTGGGAATTTTGTGCAGATAAGAAGGTTTTCCCCAACTTTTATGCACTGGGATGGTATTCATCCGGGAGTGATGTACAAGAACTGGATATGCATATTCACAAAGCTGTCAGTTTTTATAATCTCTCAAAACCTGTCTTTGAGTATCTTAATGAATTCTTTTTGTTTTCAAATGTACTTATCACGTTATGTTCCTTTTGCTTGTTAATTAAGAGGATAAAAATAGAACTTAATATAACTCGTACTTTTCCATGTGTGGAAGAGAATATGGTTATCTGGTAAAAGGGAAAAAATGGCGATAAATTCTATAGGATGATGCTATTTAGGAAGTTAATAATGTTTAGTACTAAAAATTGTGTATTTCAATAAAGCAAAAAAGGGCAGTCCCGGTGTACTAAAACTCCCGTTTCCAACGCTTGAACCCATGACCTTCTAGTTACATGGTAGTAACTATACTAGTTATTCCTATGGTCCCTCCAAGAAAACAAATAGTTGCATTTTCAATTCACTTGTGGTAGGTAGAGGTGAAGCGAAAGTTATAGGAGGTGGAGATTGGTAACATAACAAGTATGTTTTACATATATACTTATGTACATAAAAGGATTGTCGAGTCAGTTTCTCTGTTAGTTCTTGCGCAAATGGTTTTTGTATCACAGTTAAGTAGCGGAGCTGATGTGTGTGTCCTAAACTTTGGATGATTGAGTACTGGAATAATATTATTATCACAAGAGATCAGTTTATATGAGTTGCCCCAGCATTATACACTCTATGGGGAATGATTTGATCATGTATCTTTGAACATTGGACTTACAAGAGAAAACAAAAATGCTACTGATGTTTCGTGGTCTCAATCATTATTTAGTGGAGTAAGGCTATTGTAACATCTCCTTTTGTAGTTTCATTTTGGCCAATGGGAATGGGATATGCCTGTCAAGGCCCATGATTCATATATTACTTTTTCTGGAGATGATTAATTTGCTTACCTTCCTAATAGATTGTATTTCTTTCCATATTTATTGCTATAAATAACCTTGTCATATATTCCTTTGTATCAGTTGATGGATATCAATGAAAGTCCTGTGTATGTGCTTCTTAATCCTTCTATCAATCATACACAGAAGGACCTGCCACTTACTATCTATGAAAGCGGTGCGTATATAGTCAATATGACATTGATTTATGACAAAGATCTGAAATCAATGTGGCAACTTTTATTGGCAGAATTTGTCTTGTTGTCCCTGTTAGAATAAAATTCATTTATCAACATCATCTAGCTGCAGCTTCTTACATTTATCTCCTCAAAGCTCTTATACAAGTTTGTGGAGTGGGTTCTTCTGCTGGAACATTAATGTTTTTGTGAAATAAGTTCTCTGATGTCTAATATTTTTGTTTTGAAACTGTTTGTTGGTACCAAGAGTTGCACGTCATTGATGGCATCCCACAACTTATTTTTGTCCAAGCAAGCTACCAGATAGAGGTACATTCTCATCAATTTGTGTTGTCTTGTCAACTAGTTCTTGGGGGCTCCTTAACCCCCCCCCCACCCACCCACCCCAAAAAAAAAGACATTTTTCAAATTTCTCATTGCTTGCTAGACTGTTGAAGCTGAACGGATTTCTGTTGATCATGTTGCTCATCTTAAACCATCAGATGGAGGTTCTGCTGCAACTCAGTGTGAGCACCGTTAACTTTTTTGTTTTATGCAATTCCAAGCTTGGAAATGTGCTTAACAGAACTAGAATTATCTTTTTTTTTATCTTCTGCACTTTGCCCAATAATGGCAGAGCTTGTCTAGGACTTACATGTTCTGTTTCTTACAGTGGCTGCCCACCTCACTGGCATACACAGTGCCATTAAGATGCTGAATAGCAGAATCAAAGTGCTACATCACTATCTGCTTGCAATGCAAAAAGGTATCTAGAACTTGTTGGGACTTGAAGTTACATTAAAATGGATTATGAAGGTTGTGCTTTAACTGGGCTACTCACCTAATCGTGATAAAAATTTATTATATTATACAACCTGAGTGAATGTGAAGTTTTTCCTAGATGGACTGGTGAGTCCAGATTCTTGATAGCTTACTGTATGAGTGAAGGGGATTTGTCTTTTCCCAAGACATTGCTCCTCAAATGTTAGCCTCATGAGTTCCTTCAATATCCAAGGATTTTAATGTTGTAGTTGCTATGGGTGCAGGTGATATCCCTTGTGATAATTCACTTTTGAGGCAGGTCTCTAGTCTTTTAAGAAGATTACCAGCTATCGAGTCGGAAAAATTTAAAGATGATTTCTTGATGGTAAGTGCATTTTGACATTATTCAGTAGAGTTGCAGATACATACGTGTGAGTCTGTCTGTTTGTGTGTATATCTTCACTAGAGGTCACTGGGTGGGGTTCCCTGATAAGAACTTCAAGATCTTTAAATGGTGACTACTAGTTCGAGTACTGACTGCTAATTGTTTATTAGAGATCTTATATTTGCGGTAGTGCACCTAATACATTTTGACTGCTTTCTGATTCTATCATTGTTATTTGTTCTTTCATTTGGTGCAGGAGTATAATGACACGTTATTAGTTAGTTACCTCGCCATGTTCACCAACTGCTCTAGGTATGATGTTTGAGGCTTCTACAAAAAAAATTATTTGATCATCATGATAATTTATTTTGCGATTTGGTAAAAGTAGCTCAACTAATATATAACATCAACTTTCTGTCCCTCCTTTCTTCTTTCTCATTTTCATTATTGATATATTTTCTAGTGTAGTGTAATTTTAGGACTAAGTGGACCTTGGTGGAATAATAATAATGACTACAACAGATAGAAGAAATAAACTCATAGGAGGTGGTAGTTTGTCTTACCTGAGAAAAGAACAGAATTCATCAAAGGTACTTAGTTGAAGCTGCTGTGACATACTGCGAGGTATGAAGCCTGGAGGTTATGCTGATACGCCCATGGGCTTTCCTCTTTCCAATAGATTTTTATACTTTTATGTTCATAATAATACAGAAATGTTAAAAGACTTCTAAGTTGATGATATCAGTAGGCAGCTTCATCTTAAGTCCTCACAAGTATTACCACTAATTTTGTAGTGCAAGCAGGTGACCACACTTGGTCACAAAGAATCTAAAGTGTTTTTTTTTTTTGTGGTTGCAGTACAATGAACGAGCTTGTTGACAAATTCAACACTGCATACGACAGGCATACTAGAAGGGGCGGACGAAGTGGTTTTATTTGAAAATTGATGTATTGCCCGGATCAATTTCTTGCTCTTATTGAATTTCCTTTGTAGCCAAGTAGCATTGCAAGTTTAGGAATCACATGTATGGAATATAGGAATTGAACTAGCAACTTTGTTTTTTTCCTTTGCCTTTTCTCGTATGTTATTACCTGCGATTCTTGTGGGCTCAATTATGGAAGTGCCAGAAAGTGGTTGAGGTTTTTGTCTTTGAAGTTCGAAGCTTTTAATCAGACAATGATTTGGTCCTGTTCTTCCCCACTTACAGTAATGTTTTGCACGTACTGATTTTACTCGTATACCAAGTGAAGTTGGACAACTATCTTTAATACGATGGCCGAGTAAATGTAGGCTCAAGAGAGCAAATATAATTGATGGTTCATTCAAAACATGCAAATAGAGTGAAGAAAGATCTTTTAAACAAGGTGTTTCCATTGCAATTCAAAAGGGTCATTACAATAGAGAGCAAATAAAGCATAGTAATTGCCTAAACTAGGGGAAAAGGCTAGAATAAGCAGAATAAAGTCCAACTAAAGCACAAGACTTAGGAAGCAATCCAGCATGCATCACAGTCACCAACTTGTGCAACTCAAATACGGAGGTATCAAATTGGAGATAATATAACAACGTAAAACGGAACTTGGAGTGACCAGCCTTTGAGATATCAAGGATGAGGTCCATCTTCATCTGTAAGAGTTTCCTCTTCAAAAACCGCCTTCTGTTAACTATTGCATAATGATCTGATGAAATTGCCAGCCATCATGGCACCCAAATTCACAGCCAACATAACACACAACCAGCCAGGGTCGTGCATTGCATATTGCAGAGAAATCGTCTCTTTTATTGACTAACTGGGTACATCCAACACCAAGCCAGCGCAAACCACAGAAAGAAGACTTGTCCATAAATAGCTTCATCAGATCACCAGACAGACTTCGACAGTTGAAAAGATCAAGTCTTAGTAAACTACTCTTGTGATTCGTTCTATCCACCAAGATCTTCACTGCAGCATCAGTCACATGAAAGCAGTACCTTAGACATAAATCAGTTAATGCTTTAGCAGCAGACACAATGGTAAATATAGCTGCATCAGATATTCCAGGAATGCGACCAACATCCAACAATGATAACGTCTTGCAAATTTTCCCCTCAGCACGAAATAAAGCCTCAATTCCCTTTCCAGTTACTCTTTTACAGCCTCTGATGCACAACTGCTCAATGGGTAAGTTTCCCATACGAAGAATAGCAAGACCCGTATCAGTGATATCAGCTTCTGCTAAGTTTAGTTTTGTGAGTGTCGTAACACTTCGTATGTAGAAGAGACCGGTGTCTGAAATGCTTCTGCACCCACTTGTGTCAAGTACCTCCAACTTACTAAATGAGGACAAACTCTCCAAAGCTGCACTAGTGAGAAGCCTGCACGATAACAACCTTAATTCAATTAGGGACCTTGCAACTCCTACCATATTATGAAACGCCAAGTCTGATAATAGAGGTGAAGTCAACACTTCCAATTTCTTCAGATTCTGGCATGATTGCAGAATTGACGAAAACCCAGCTTCAGTAACCTTTACGAATCCACCAAGTTTCACCGATTCCAACTTTTCACAACCTTCAGAAAGAAGGAACATGCCCATATTGTCCACTCCCTTAAATGTAGTGAGACAATTCATACTACTTCGAACAATTGCGAGGGTAATTAGATTCTTGCAGAGTTTCAGAGCATCTAGTCCAATGTTGGTCAAGTCCACTTTCAGTGGATCAGTAAAAGGTCTGTCTTCAAGATCCAGCTCTACTAATTGAGGAAGAGCACGTGCAACCATCACGAGAAGACGATCTGACATAACGTCCAAGACAAGAGATAAGCTTTGCAAGTAGAACCAGGGGATATCCCTGATCTTGTGTGTCGAACGTAAAAATGTGTTTCCTGCCGTTTGCTGTAACTTCAACTTTTTTAAACTCTTGGGCAGAAACATTTCAAGAGGTTGTATATCAAATACATCAAAGTGGGTCCCTCGAATTTTTATTGACAGTGACTGCAGGAAAGGAAAAATGTCATAAAATAAACGCTCTAAAGGAAAAACTCTTTGTTTAAAGAGTAATGAGCTTGAAGAGGCACCAGGAACAATTTGAAGAAGAGAGGAGAAGTATGTCAAAGATGAGAATACTTTACCTCTAACAAGGATAACTTTTGGAGCATTTCTGTAAGTTCTCTTTCGAAAAGTTGTTTTGCTTTAGAACCGACAAATTCAATAAGCAAGTACCTGATCCAGAAAAGGAAAAGAGGAAAGAAGAAAATATACATTGGAAGCAAATCGAGGGATAAATGACAAGAGTATGAAAGCAACATAATATTGGTGTAACCACAATGGACTTAATCATCTTGAATTTTCCATCTGAAGGTGGACATATAGAGTGAAATTAATGAATGCCAAGTGCAAAAGCAAATGCAGTTTGCAGTTTTCTATACCCACACAGCCTAAAGAAGTTCAGATGCCATCAAGGGTCAACAAAAAAAAAATCAAATTCAGCAGATAGATGAATGTTCACAAACTAACAATCTGCTTCAGATATATCGAGAAAAAAAATTGCAAATCAGCTTCTGCAAGTTGAAATGTAATGGCTCAAGTGAACTATTAGAACTAAATATAATCCATTTATGCAGAGAGAATTTCAGGATAATAAGAGTCTGAAAGTCCACCAATGGAGGCAAATGACGCCTTATATTCCCGGATAAAATGATTGCAACCACTTGTAAAGCGCTTAACATCAAAGATGAGAATTTTGAGACTGGATGATCAAAAATGAGAATTTATAAACCAGTGAAGCATCTCATAACAATTACCTATATATGCCAATTGTTGGAAGTAGTAAAACTATAGTTTGACATGGGAAAATACCTTAAGTTGGGGCACCTTTCTCCAATTGCACTAAGAATGTCATAAGACAGAGAGGAACATTTGAGCAAACACAAATCTTCAATATGTTCACCAAGTATATTGAAAATGGAGGAATCATTCTTCATTTGAAGGCAATCAATGATTAAACTCTTGGCTCCTTTGACCCTACGCATGACATGTTTTAGACTCTCGTCATCCAGATAAAATCCCTGTAAATCAAAGATAACAAGTATTAAATTTCATCCCAGAAGTAGAAATTAAATAACTAAACTAAAAATGGTCAAATGGACAGGCAATTACGCCTCAATCCCAATCTATACACACTCTCCATATGCATTTTACTCTATTCAATAATCAGATTCATCGAAAATAGGTCAATGTAAATCAACTAGCAATAACTCAAAATAATTATCGCTGTCAATACAATCAACGTCTCAATCCTAAATAAAATGATCTCCACTACATAAGCCCTGGATTTCTACTCCACTATATTCACACTCATTTCATTAAATAATAATCAATCAAGTATACAAATCTAAAAAAGCTTTAGATAATATAGAAACAACATATTTCACTTAACATCAACTCGGGAATTGAACTAGAAATAACTTTTTTGATAACCATAGTGTCCAAACAAGCTTGCTCTCACCTCAACTAATTCCATGAGCAACAATATGCAAGTAACTCTATTCGCGAAATATTTTTGTTAATTTGCTAATTACATCAGTATTATGCTCAGTGAGGCTACTAATTAACTCATTTTATCTATTACATCAACATAATTAGGGCATTCAATTAGAAGAAGAAAAAATTGACTTACAGAAAGATCGAGAGACGATAGAGAAGGGAGAAGTTGTGCGACGGCGGAATTGAAAGCTGGAGAGACACAAGCAGCTGTGCAAAGAGAACCCAAATCCAGTTTCTCCAATACATGAGCTACTATGTCGAGTGGAAATTCATCCATTGACGGCTCAGAATCGGCATTGGAGCTTCCTCCTCCACCTTCATCTCTACTACGGCGTCGCCGGCCACTTTCAGCCATGGATGAAACATACACCAATACCTAAATCCTCAATTTCCTGCCATTATTCCAGCAAAATCAAAAACGAAACCATCAATTCGTAATTTGCATTTGTTGAAAACAAGTCATAAATTTCTCCATTTTCCATGGCGAATCAACACAATAAAATATAGGCAGTGTAATTTGACGAGTAAATAATATGTAATAAAAATGATATATAAAGAATTTTTTAAAAAACATTTCATTTATGAAATTTAATAATATAGCAGTGAATATTTAAATTGTTTTCTAGTTAATAAACACTAATGAATGTATACTTGTGATGCTAGATAGTAAAGATTTTAATCCAATAAAAATAGACACTATGCTTGATCTTAGCCAAAAATTCGAGAAAGATTTAAAAACATGTTATTTATATGAAAGAGGAAATATCGAAGATTACCTCTGACAATTTAATAATAACATATTAAGTATAATTTTATAAATATATATTTCTTGGCAAATCAATATAGATTGTTGTAAAAAAATAGTAATTTCTGTAAATTAGATTTAGTTTAAGACAGCATCAAAAACAAATAAAATAATTAGACATATCTCGCAACCTAACTAATTCATCCAACTATAAATTTATGACAAATGATAATATTTTTTTTTTAAAAAAAGGACATGTTAGAAAAGATAACAATAACAACAATATACTCAAAAGATTTTTTAAAATAAAACCTTGAATGATAAAAATATATATAGATATCTTATCTTTACCTTTGAGAAATAGCGACTGTTCAAATTACTTTGGAGAATTTTATATTTCAATCTCAGGAATAATATATCATATATATAGGTGTTTACTCCAGTAAATAGTTAATGGCTAGTTTGACTCTAACGGCTAATTAACGGTTAGTTTGATGAAAAACTAGAAAAGAATTTTTCTTTATTTTAAAAGAACAATGAGTATTCTTGCGTTACTCTAGTGGTTAGTTAATGAAACCGAATCAAAAGTCGTGCAAAATCGCGAATAAAAAAAATTCAACCAATAATTTGATTTGACTTGATTTGCTATAGGAAAATAAAACTCCGATTTGAGTTGGATTTGTTCTAACTTATAAAGGGCAATCAAAGATCAAATCAAATGGACACCATATATACAATTTTTAAAATTTAATACATATATAAAAATAGTAGACTTATTTTAACATGATTTAATATTTTAAACCTATTATGATCATTTTCAGTATGACTTATTTGCAATATTTATTTTATGTTATTTCACTATGGTCTCAACCAACATGGATCCATTTGTTTTAGATTTGAAACCCAATCCACTAACTTTTGGACAAGTTAGATATTAGATAAGTCCAGGCCCAACTAATTTCAAGAAGCGCAATCGAATAGTTTGTATTATTAGTGAAAATATGTAACACGATTGCAACAACAATACAAGTTGTTTTCATTCAATTGAGTATGTGTCAGCTAATACTTTTCGTTTTTATTACGTTGAGTATAACAAGTCAAGAGCAATAAAGAAAAAAAAAATAGAAAAGTCACGAGTTAGTTGGTTATTTAGACTAAGATTGGAGAAAAAAAAAAGAGACAAAAAGAGGATTACTGATTAAGATTAATTTCCATATTCATATTACTTTAGAGTTAACAATGAATTAAAGGCAAAACCGTGTTGGCCACCATGATATATATATGCCTTTTTCTTTTACCCTAATTATTCTTTTATAAACATTTCATTTACACATTCAAATCATGACGTAATTTAATTAGACATCTAATTGTGCGATTAATTACATGTGGATTTTTGTTCATATTTCAAGTCTTTATTACAAAGATAAGTTAATTACATGAAATAAATCTGTTTTTTTGTCATACACAACAACATCAATTGGTACAGACTACAACTTATCGAAGCTAGCGCACTGAAAATTGTGATGTATTTTAAATAATTAATATTTTTATGTAATAAATTTTTTAGAACACTATCACATATGAAATTGAGCATAATTTTACAAAGTAAAAAGTCCACTTGTTTCTCAACAAAAATTGAAAAACATGATCAATATCATTTTATTAAAATGTTGACCAAGACCCTCGTTATTTGAAAAAACCCTCCACTTTAATTGATATTTTATCACAAAAATTTGAAATGAGATAAAAATTTCAGTACTTCTCCATAATTCGAATAGTGATCCAAATTCAAATCGATTCTACTTTTGACTCTTTCTTAGAAAACTTTATTGGCACATCCCATTAAATTTTCTATCTAGAGTACATTAATCCAACGAACCTCGATAGTCACTAAACTTTGGACACGTGTAAAATCTAATATTTTGAAGAAAAATTATATATATAAATTATAAACGTAAAATTTGGAGACCTTTGAAAACTAAATTGTCGGAAAGTCAAATGTTTGGCGAAAATGGGCCCACAGCCACTCGTGCGCGTCTGCCCCTGGCGCTTAATGGGCCCGTCCCTTCAATTTTTCAACATCACAGGGCCCCAGTCCACCAAATTTGGGACTATGGGCCCATTGTTTGGTTATTCTATTTAAATTAATTTCCTCCCAGTATTATTTTTATCTCCACTAATTCGAATACGCATTACGTAAGCATCAAAGGTGAACGTGTGTTTTGCTATGTTTATTTCATTTCCCATGAATCAAATTCAATATATTGGGTGAATAATAATGATATCATATTTATCCTGCTATGATTATCTCGATACAAATTAAAATTGTCATTAAGAGGGTTTAAAGTTTGAAAAAGTAAATATACAAATTGGTTGAAGGAAATTCAATGTTTACTGTATACATATAAAAAATTATTTTAACAATATATAAATAGTATAATTTTTTTATTGAAGGGGGTTTAGATGAACCCCCTAACAAAAGGCTAACTCCGTCCCTGCTTGATCTTTGATAATTGATTTTTTTTTCATTCTCATTATACGAACCTAAAACATCTAGTTAAGCATGAATCGATTTAATCTACTCCATCACAATTCTTGGTAATTGATTTTGTTCATTATCATGACTCGAAAATGAGACATTTAGTTTAAAAAAAGATGTATATTTCGATAGTTAGTTTTTTAATTATTCTCATAATTTAAATTTGAAATATCTAATTTAATGTTAGTGGTTGATTTAAAATAGTTAGTGAAAAGCTTCCTTTATAAATTGTCCAATTTATTAGTAGATGATTTTTAATTTGTTCTATTTCTCTCTTAAAGCCTATACTAGAACTAGAATATTGGGTTCATTCATTTAGCTAAAAGCTACTATACTTAATAAATACTCCCCTTTTCAATTAAAATGTTTTACTTTTTTAAAATTATTATTTATCCCATAATTAAATAAATAAAAGAAAAGTTGTTGTACTAAACTCGTAGTAACAACAAAAAAGGGACGGTCCAAAAATCAGGCAGGTTTCTTTGCGAGGATTCCGCTGTCATAGTGCAACAAATTATATTGAATTAATATTAATTTATTGATTAATACACTTTTTGAACTTTATTTTATATTGTTTATCAAATAAATTGGCTAAAAAATTTCCCTAATGTGGGAATAATCCTAGGATTAGGAAGAGATTAAAAAGGAACAGGGGATTGTCTGTTTCTTTGGAATGCTATCAAATAAGAGTTGTTGACTTTTTTTTAAAAAAATTCAACAGTATTCTTCGACTTAGTTTGTGTGCATCTTATTCATTTTTATTGCATACTTATAACTTTATATATATCAATTTATATGATATAATTAAAAATTTGAGATTCATTTTTTTTTACAATTTATTCTTTTGACTTATAGTACTTTTTATGTATTTTCTCAATATGTAAAAAGAATAAAGTAAAAAACCTTAAAGATTTTATACATGAATGAACACTCAAAATAAAGAAGATTGACTTTCAAAGACTATGCCGTATAAATTAAGATGGAGAAAATACTTTTCATTGAATATAAGTATTGAGTAACTTTACTCACCAAAATCTATGATTTTCCGCCTTTTAACAAAAAAATCTCCATTGAAATTTGAAAATGAAACTTGTGTCGATAGTGTTTTGATCAATTTCGATAAGGGTTTTACAAAAACAACCACTCTATTTTTATAAGGTAGCAGTAAGGTTTACATATAATTTATCCTCTTCAGACTTTACTCGTGAGATTTCACTGAATTTATTGTTGTTTATGTGTATCTCGATTGATATAATTCATTAAGATATTTACTACTTTCCGGTAGCATAAATACATTATATTTTATCTATCAGAACTCGAACAAATATTAAAAAAATCACATAATATATTTTTGACTTTGCTATTTTCAAATTTGAAAACAACATAATTCTCTTTCATTTTATTGATAAAATAGAGTAGTTGCTGAGTTTGTCTAGTCATGTTTGGCATTATTTTGAGGAAGAATCGAATCTATGGATAACAAAGGGCAAAAGAAGAAGTATAAGACAAGAATTGGATTCAACTTTTTTCACTGATATATACTGACATAGATGTCCCTCAACCAAGTTATTTGACCACTCCCTAGATTTTAAATTCTACAAATAACTTTCTCTATAAACAATAACAACACTATCCCAATGCCACAAAGACTCCGGTCTATTATGGGGCAAGGAGGGTCAGATGTACACAGTCTGGCCCCTATGTTTAAAAATATAGCGCGACTGTTTTCGGATGACTCATGATGAGCGTCGAAAGTTGCATTGACTAATTGCTACTTCACAATTGAAAGAAGTGCAGACAGTTTAAAAAGCCATTTTGCTTTATTCCATCATACCCCAAAATTAAAAAATAGTGAATCTTTAACTCCATCTGATATTGATGGATATACAAATAACTACTTTCTCTATATATTACATAATTTTTTAAATATGGTATCACTATTTTGTGAGTATTAATCAACGTTAAAATAATAAGATAATGTCGTTTGATAATTTGGTCATGTCTTGAGTTGTGCAAAATGAGTCATAGAAGTAGTATTTATCAAGGTTAAAATGAGATAATATTGTTTGAGATGATTTGATCATGTTTTGAGTTGTGCAAGATGAGACGTACAAGTAGTACTCATCAAGGTTAAAATGAAATAATGTCGTTTGAAATGATCTAATCATGTATTGAGTTGATTCCTAGATGTACGTATAAAAATATGACTAGTGAAAAGAGTTAAAGAGGATAATCTATATCTAATATCACGTAAGATAAAATTATTTTGAATAAACATACGTTAATCTTTTGAAATTTGTGAAGCATTCTATATGCATCAATTTGAATTTATATAAATAATAACTAAATATACTCATGTTATATATACTTAAATTTTAAATTAAAAGGTTAAAAGGATACGGTGTTCCCGATCATTGTAGCACGTGTGTCGCCCAGGGCACTTGAAAAGGATTTTCCTTATTCTTGAAGAATGAGGAGCAAAGAAGAGAAAGTTTAAGTAAAGATTTCTTCTCTAAAACACATTAAAATAGTTCTAATATGATTTATTGACTATAATTCTCATATTTAATACATATGATTACACTAATTGATTTACGATAACATTCTACAAATTATCGTTTTAATTGTTCGCAACGTAAACCTAGTGCAAAAAAGAAAATTAAAAGCCCCAAAACTCAAAAAAAAAATACAAAAAATATTGTAGATAAACTAAACAGTAAAATAACCCTTGAGCAGAAAAAAAAACAGGCTTGTAATTTGTGCCCCTTAAACGTCAAACCCTAGGTCCCGCGCCCCGTGCCTCATGTCATTTTTTTAAAAATAATATTTTATAATACTATATTATATACACTTATTTTTCCAAGAAATATTCTACACTATGCTGTTCCACTTACTTTTTAATTACTCTATTGTACATTAACTGTTTCCATGTTTTAAATTACTCATGCGTCACATTAAATTTACATTATTATTTATGTTTTAATGGTAATATAATTTTAAAATAAGTTTAAATATAATATATTTCTTACTTTGTTAAAAATTAAATATGTCAAGTAGTATATTATCATGATCATAATCAGAATACAAGTTTTATCAATTGTCAAGTGATAGTGGATTAGTTCACACTCAAATACAGGCGGAGTTAGCAAAGGAAGAGTCACAAGAAAGTCGAATTCCAATAACGATGAGTCACACCGCTTTCAAGCCAGTAGTAATCCTGTCCCAGATTCTCAGTTTATGTCTCCACTTTCAAAACTATCTTTTTAGGAAACAGCCTCTCTACTTCTATGAAGTAGCGGAAAGGTCTGCGTACAATTTGCCCTCCCCGGACCCCACTTGTGGGATAACACTAGGTATGTTATTGTTGTTGTTGTTTCAAAACTATCTTTCCTGTTTTAATTTTGAAATAATCAACTCTTAGGACAAAGTTTGGAATCGTAGAAGGAAGACAAGACTCTATCCCTTGCCTGGCCATTGAAGAAGGCATCTCGAAAGAGGAAAGTAGATAGGAGCTGGATCGAATAGTGCGTCGCAATTCCCATTTCATTGCCTTTATCTCATAGTACAAAGTAGAAGATAGGGTCCTAGTTGTTTCATGGTTCCCAACGAGACCTACCAATAAAATTTGATTTTTTAACACTAAGTTACTAAGCACAAAATCAAATAGGAGTATTATTTATGTTGGTATAGGAAATTACGACGAAATTTACACTTGTTAAGATGAAGTAAGATTGAAGGCAAAGTCCATGGACTCTTAAATGATTAATTAAGACTTGTAACAGTAGATTTAGTACTTAATTGTCTCATATATATATATATTGAAATGTTGGGGCTACAAGAATATGCAATTGTCAGATAAATTAATAAATATGAAATTAGAGTACAACTTGGTGTAGAAATTTGATATACATCTTTTGGTCCCTCTTAGACGACAGAAACTTGTGAGTGTTTAACAACTATTGCTCTTTTTATTTTTTTAAACATTAATTTATTAAAACCATAATTAGTAGCCAATTAAGACTAATAAGAGACTTCCAAAATCAAATCTAGTAAGATTCACTGGAAATTAAAATAAGTGGTAAAATATCTTTAAAATTATTTAAATTATTGACTATTTGATAGCAATCTACCCCTTTACGTTTGAATGTTGATGTGGCAAATAGTGTGAATATTTTGTTTGATAAGCATGTGAAAGTAAAGAAAAAAAATTTAAAACTTAATTTTTAGATAAGATATTTTCAACTGTCAATTATCTCTTAGTTATATACGATGCTTTATCTTAATATAAACAACATACGTTAACGTACACGACATATAACATAGTTACCACATGAGAATTGACTCTATGTCGATTAAATGGATAGAAAATCACGAAGTATCACAGTTAGATTTCAATAGATATAAGAATATTAGATAATTTTTTTATTCTTGCTAATAAAAAAAATATAATAAATATTTTATAAAATTAATGGTGACATATAAAAAAGAAAGTTGATGTTATGTTTTTTTTTTGTTGTTGCCAATCCAGTGTCGGTGCTCACGTTGGAGCTAGATTATTATGGATTCGTGAGGTGTAGAATCCCATTTAAAGAAAACGCTCCCTATTAGGAATTCTTTCATACTCAAATTTCGAATTCAAAATCTCTAATTAAGAGATGAGAACTGTATGTTTTATTATATTGATAATGAAGACAAAATATGTGAACATAATTAAAGGAAATTAAATAGGGGAGTTGCCTCTCGTGCACTCAAAAACTTTCTAACAACCACACACCAACCATGATATTTACTACACAAAATTAAAAAACACATGTCCATTTTTTTCCAAATATATTTTCTTTGCATTGAAAATTGCTCACTTTAATTATTAATACAAATTCTTCACAGACGTAGCTGCCCCGCAACCAACTCCCACATGTTAATCCAAACATGGATTGTTCTTCCTAATTAAATTAAATATTCTTCTTGATAAAAATTATTGCTGTATGAAAGACTCTAATCATCATAAACCATAATAATTAAAAATCAAAGAGGATTTTTCAAAATAAGTAAACACTTAAATATAATAATTTTAAAAAATAATTATAGTGTGCTAAAATTACTATCAGTAGTAACATATTATAGGAGAGGGGCGAACGACATCGAGAGAGGGAGGAGAGAGACGAATTATATATGTCTATCTGTCAAATAATTGGGGGAGGAAGAAGAAAGGCGAGCGGCAATGACAGGGGGAAGAGAGAGGCGAGCGAGAGAGGATAGAAAGTGGAGAGATATGAAGTGTATATGTATGTGTATTGAATTGAATATGTATATATATGTCAAATAATAATATATATGCAACTGGTATGCATATGTATTTGTATATTTAACAAAAGATTACAGGAAAGATAGCAACAAAACCATGTAGTTATAAATTATATTTTTTTCAAATTATATTGATATAATGTAAATTCATATCATATGTTTGTCTAGTTAGATAATTTATCCTTTATTTAATAGATAGTGAAAACATAAGTGTTATTTAATAGTAACGACAAAGTTACTACTATATATGTATTTTAGTTTAAAAGAAGAAACAATATATTCAAAGGAGAGATCTTTGATTTTGATGTGTATTTTTTCCTCAAAAGATAAAGATTTATGTTTTCTTCACAAATTACTTAAAATGTCTCTTCACGAGTCATAAAAGTATTTATTTCAATCCATGTGGAAAATAGAATAGTTAATTTTGAATTGGAATTTGTTAAATATGATCACAATTCATGCTTTTAAGTATTATACTTTTTATAACAATATTTATCAACTTCGTAATAATTTTTAAAGTACACATGCAATGTATATGTTCAAAAATAATTTAATTATAAACATGTTCTCTCAAAATGTTCACTACAAAACTTGAATTAAGTAAACAATAATATTTGTTAAGAAAATAGAAAGTCAAATTAGATTGATCTTAAATATTAGTTCAGGTGATTAGAATTATCCAAAATCAATTAAGAAAAAAATAATTCTTTTTTCTTCAATAACACTTGCACTCCTAGAGCTAAAGCTCTAAAACGTGAACAACAGAACACGACAATTTAACAGTTTAATGTTAAAAATAAAATAACATAAATGTGTTTGACTTCAATAATATATCGCTCAAATTGTTTTTTATCAACATTTTGCGGGCGCGTTTCATATTGGTATTAGATGATGCAATTGAATTTCTTGAATAGTCTTTAACAATATTATCACCTCTTGAATTAGTTTTTAATTTCGAATTAGATTCAAAATTTTATTTTTATCTGAATATCATATCTAGACTAATCTTATTTTTTTAATTACTTAGTATCAAGATCCTATTTTATATTATACATATTTCAATTGCCAGGCCTGAACATGCAATATCTCTATGAGGCAACGGTAAGGTCTGCGTACAATCTGCCCTCCCCAGACCCCACTTGTGGGATATCACTGAGTATGCTGTTGTTGTTGTTGAACATGCAAGGACATTGGAAGTCTCATTTTAATTGTCATAAATTTTACTTTTAGAATTAAACTATATATATTTTGAGCAATATTTTAAGATATATTTTTTCATCATACTGATATGAAAAAAATTGTAATCAATAATACTTTACTTATAGTTTTTTGAAATCTAAAAGTTTATTTTAATTAAAATATTAAATTAACTCAATCTAAATTATTTTTATTGGCTTTTAAAAAATATAACATGATAATTAAATAAGACGAAGAAAATACTTATTTTGATCAATAATTGCTTCATGTATTAATTAGACTCGTTAAGGACGGTTCTACAAAGTTTTTTGGGAAAAGTGGGGTCAAAACCTCGATAACTTTAAATTTAATGAATAACACCCATAAAAAATTGAGAAACAGCATATTTTTATTTCATCGCCTTTAAAATGCTTGCAAATATTGTTAAATGCACGTCAGTCTTACTAAAATATTTAACAAACTCATGAAAGATAATATCGATTTTTTTTTTTAAAAAATGAACCTGAACTCTCAATACTTCTAAATTTTACAAGCTAATATCCATAAAAAAAATTGAGAAAATAGCATGATCCCTCGGTGTTTAAATTTATTGAGGCAAAGGAGACAAGTGATACATTTCTTCAACTAATGTGAGCATTAACCATATTTGTCTTTTGTGTCCACCCCACCAAAGCCTAGGTAGGGGTCCACCACACCCTAATTAAAGTGATTAACCAAAAGGAAAGAAAAAAAAAAAAGAATCAAATCCCAAGTTTGACTGGACCCAAATATGAGAAAAAGCAGCATATTTCTTATCAAAAAAATAAAAATAAAATAGACTAAGAGAGTCTTGAGGTGCCAACAAGAAAAGCAAAGAGAAATAGCAAACTCCACACAACAAAGTGCTAATTCTGTTCATTCATCTTTACCTCTGCACTCTTTCCCCTTCATTTTCTTTCTACTTTAAAACATTCTAGTTGAGTTTTGCAGAAACTTTGTTGTTCCTTGTATTGATGTTTTATATTTTAGTATACACATTTTTTCATGACCTTCCTGTGACCAGCCGACAACTCTGAACATAGTACTCTACCTCCTCACCCTACCCCCACATCAAGAAACCTCTTGTGTACTGTTGTTTGTACAAGCAAAACACCTGCAGCAGCTTCCCATCCATCTGTCTATTGTCATACTAAAAATCTCCTCTTTTTAACAAACTCAAGATTGTGACTTGAACTACACATCAAGAACTTGGTAAAGTTTCTGTCTTTTCATTCATTTCTTGTTTTTTCCACCATCTATGGAGTTCTTTTATTCACTATGTTTGTTTTTTCACCATTAATGAGCAGGTTTGATGGTAGGATGGAGGGGTATTCTTAAATAGTTGAAAGAATTGATTTTTATGCAGTTTGTTGGTTGGTGGTGTTTGTTTCAGCAAGATGAGCTATAAAAGAGTCTTAAAGAATTGATTTTTATGCAGTTGGTGGTGTTTTTTTCAGCAAGATGAGTCATAAAAGATGCCATGGATATTTTTCACCAAATGGGGTGTTGAAAAATGCTGTCTTTATAATAATACTTCTGAGTTGGAGTTCTTTTGTGGTGGTGTCAAATGCAAGAAAACTGGCTGAAAATGACCAAGTAAGGAGCTTAATAGCCTTCAAGAAGTCCTCTGTTGAATCTGATCCAAATGGATTCTTGAATGGCTGGACTTCATCTTCTTCAAGTCCTTGCACTTGGAATGGGATTTCATGTTCCAATGGTCAAGTTGTTGAGCTCAATCTTTCCAGTGTTGGGCTTGGTGGTCCACTTCACTTCACTGATCTCATGGCTTTGCCTACTATGCTCAGAGTTTTTCTCAGTGGAAACCATTTCTATGGCGATCTTTCCTCAATAGCTAGTTCTTGTAGCTTTGAGTTTCTTGATTTATCAGCTAACAATTTCACCGAGGGTCTTGTTTTAGAGCCTTTGTTAAAGTCTTGTGACAAAATTAAGTACCTAAATGTCTCTGGGAATTCAATTCCAGGGGTTGTTCTAAAGTTTGGACCTTCACTGTTGCAGCTTGACTTATCAAGTAACACCATTACAGATTCTGGCATTTTAAGTTATGCACTGTCCAATTGCCAGAGTTTGAATTTGCTTAATTTCTCCTCAAATAAACTTACTGGCAAGCTAAAATGTTCCCTCACTTCTTGCAAGAGTCTATCTATTCTTGATCTTTCACATAATAACTTAACTGGAGAACTCAATGATCTTGATTTTGGGACATGCCAAAATCTCACTGTCCTCAATTTGTCTTTCAACAACCTTACCTCCACTGAGTTTCCACCCTCTTTGGCAAATTGCCAGAGCCTCAATACACTGAACATTGGCCATAATTCCATCCGAATGGAGATTCCTGCTGAGTTATTGGTGAAGTTGAAGAGTTTGAAGCGATTGGTGCTATCGAACAATCAATTTTTGGATAAAATTCCATCAGAGTTGGGGCAGACTTGCAGCACACTTGAGGAGCTTGATCTTTCTGGAAATCGATTGAACGGTGAACTTCCTTCAACTTTTAAATTATGCTCCTCACTTTTCAGTCTCAATCTTGGTCACAATGAGCTATCGGGCGATTTCTTGAATACTGTTATCAGTTCATTGACAAATCTTAGGTATCTTTACTTGCCATTCAATAACATTACTGGTTATGTACCAAGGTCTTTGGTAAACTGTACAAAACTTCAGGTGCTTGACCTCAGTTCAAACATGTTTATTGGCAATGTACCTTCTGAGTTTTGTTTAGCAGCCTCGGGATTTCCATTGGAAACGATGCTGTTAGCCGGTAATAATCTTACTGGCACTGTGCCTGATCAGCTTGGACAGTGTAGGAACCTCAGGAAGATTGATCTCAGCTTCAATAGCCTGACTGGTTCGGTCCCGTTGGAGATTTGGACCCTTCCAAAGCTTTCAGAATTGGTAATGTGGGCTAATAATCTCACAGGTGAAATTCCTGAAGGCATTTGCATCAATGGAGGAAACCTACAGACCCTCATTCTCAATGACAATTCCCTCTCAGGGACACTTCCCCAGTCCATTGCTAATTGTACCAACTTGGTTTGGGTTTCGTTGTCCAGCAATCAACTATCTGGAGAGATACCACAAGGAATTGGTAATCTTGTAAATCTTGCTATCCTTCAGTTGGGTAATAACTCACTTGCTGGACCTATCCCTCGGGAATTGGGTGCATGCAGGAACTTGATATGGCTTGATTTGAATAGCAATGCTCTAACAGGTTCAATCCCTCCTGAGCTTGCTGATCAAGCTGGCCTTGTTAATCCAGGAATGGCTTCTGGGAAACCGTTTGCTTTTGTGAGAAATGAGGGTGGAACTGAATGTAGAGGTGCTGGTGGACTGGTTGAGTTCGAAGGCATTCGTGAAGAGAGGCTTGACATTCTTCCTATGGTTCACTTCTGTCCATCAACTAGGATCTATTCTGGCAGGACAATGTACACCTTTGCGAGGAACGGGAGCATGATTTTCCTTGACCTTTCCTACAATTCTTTATCAGGAACTATTCCTGATCATTTAGGCTCGTTGAGCTACCTTCAGGTTCTGAATTTGGGACACAACAATTTCACCGGAACCATTCCATACAACTTTGGAGGTCTCAAGATAGTTGGAGTTCTTGATCTGTCACATAACAGCCTACAGGGATTCATTCCAGCCTCGTTAGGAGGCCTTTCATTTCTCAGTGATCTTGATGTTTCAAACAACAACCTATCGGGAGCGATTCCTTCTGGTGGACAGCTGACTACTTTTCCAGCATCAAGATACGAAAATAATTCAGGCCTTTGTGGCGTTCCCCTTCCTCCTTGTGGCTCAGGCGCTGGACATCATTCATCGAGTATTTACCATCATGGGAATAAGAAGTCTACAACTATAGGAATGGTGGTTGGTATTATGGTCTCTTTTGTATGTATTATCCTACTTTTTATTGCCCTTTATAGGATTAAAAAGACTCAAATTGAGGAGGAGAAGAGAGAAAAATACATTGATAGCCTTCCAACTTCTGGCAGTAGCAGCTGGAAACTATCGACCGTTCCTGAGCCTCTAAGCATTAATGTGGCAACATTTGAAAAACCATTGAGGAAACTGACCTTTGGTCATCTTCTAGAAGCGACCAATGGGTTCAGTTCTGAAAGCATGATTGGCTCAGGAGGTTTTGGTGAAGTCTACAAGGCTCAGCTGAGAGATGGAAGTACAGTCGCGATCAAGAAGCTGGTGCATGTAACAGGTCAAGGAGACAGAGAATTCATGGCTGAAATGGAGACTATTGGGAAAATCAAACATAGAAACCTAGTCTCATTGTTGGGATACTGCAAGATAGGGGAGGAAAGGCTTCTCGTATATGATTACATGAAATGGGGAAGTCTTGAATCTGTTCTTCATGATGGCAGGAAAGGAGGGATGTTTCTTGATTGGCCAGCTAGAAAGAAAATCGCGATAGGATCAGCAAGAGGATTAGCATTTCTTCACCACAGCTGCCTACCACACATAATTCATCGCGATATGAAGTCTAGTAATGTACTTTTAGACGAAAACTTTGAGGCACGGGTTTCTGATTTTGGGATGGCAAGGCTGGTAAATGCACTGGATACTCATTTAAGTGTGAGTACACTTGCTGGTACTCCAGGTTATGTTCCTCCAGAGTACTACCAAAGTTTCAGGTGCACCGCAAAAGGGGATGTGTACAGTTATGGTGTCATATTATTGGAGCTTCTTTCGGGGAAGAGGCCAATAGATCCCCGTGTATTTGGTGATGATAACAATCTTGTTGGATGGGCAAAGCAACTTCATAACGAGAAACGAAGTCACGAGATTCTTGATCCTGAGCTAATAACAAATCTATCTGGTGATGCTGAACTCTACCATTACTTGAAAGTTGCATTTGAATGCCTTGATGAGAAATCTTACAAAAGGCCAACAATGATACAAGTGATGACCAAGTTTAAAGAACTACAAACTGATTCAGAAAGCGATATTCTTGATGGCATTTCAGTTAAAGGTTCTATATTCGAGGAATCGCAAGAAAGGGAACCGTAAATCAATGATATGTGATCTTTTTGTGGTTAGAATTCTGTTCTTTTTCTTTTTTTTGGATTGCCTCATGGATAGTAGTAGAAACTTTTATCTTTAATGGTTTTTTACCAGTGAATTGATAAGAGTTTATACTTCAGATTTTGTCTACTGTGTAAATATTAGAACACAAGGATGAATGGGAGATGTGAAAATGTTTTTAGATGAATGTGCCTTTTTCTTTTCTGTTTTCCATCTAGTAACATTGATAAATCATCAAAATTGGCATTATTATTTAGTCTGTGTCGTCAACTTATGTTGCTCGGAACCTTTGGGGTGTTATGTTGGATACTCCAAAAAGTGTTGGATCCAACACGAATACAACAACATTTTTGGAGGATCAAAGCAACATAGTCATAACTCAGATTTTGAACCTTCCATGCTACTCATCTAATATATAACTTATGTTTACCAATAGTCCAATATTTTTGTTTTCTCTTGGAAAAAACATGCAGCTTACAGAAATGCAAACTGAAGGCAACTTGTCTATATATAACAACTATAGCCTTGTCGTAATGGGTAATGTTATTGTCATGTGACTAAGAGGTCACGGATTAGTGTTGTGGAAACAACCTCTTGTATAAATTGCAAGCTAAAATTGTATATAATAGACTTGAGTCCTTAGACAATGCATAGTGTAATTTTAGTGCATCGTCTGCCCACTATAGCAACCAAACCTTTTTTGGTATCGATTTCTCATATTACGTTAAACCATATGTTCTTTATAACAAACGACACCATTATACAAACTTCAATCATATTCAGATTTTTTATTATTATTATTATTATTATTATTATTATTATTATTATTATTATTATTATTATTATTATTTTGTCAAAATGGTTTCTTTTTTCTACAATCACTTTCTTAAACTTGAAGAAAATGACTTTTGGTTTTGTACAAAGACTAGTGATTCTGCTTTTTCTTCTTTGGACAAATTAGATAAGTTACTTTCTATAGCTCATGAAATTGCTCATCTTTTTTGCGTAATCATAACACATAAAGTCATAAAACGCCGTCAATCTTGGTTATGATCAACATTTTGATTCCATTTTTTGTTTGTTTATAGTCACATGATTCTTTTTCTAGAATCAATCCGACATTTATAATGCACAATTGAATTCAATAACTTTGATACATATATAATTATCAAAACTCGTAAAATGTTATAACTTTTTCTTTTCACGTTAGCTATAAGCCTGTCTATGAATTCGCCAAAACTTAGGTAATTTTGACCCTAATTCTAATTTATGTATTTAAAATATTGTTTTTTTAAAAAAATAAATTAAAACACAAATCCAAAATCTTATTTTCACCTTTGTTGTTTACACTAGTAGGTAGGTAGGAGCTATAATTTGGAGTAGTTATTGACTTTATTTTGTAGCTTATTTGACTTAAAAAGAGGAATATAGGTCAAGATTTTGGCACATGACATATTAAAATATAATATTATTGGATAAAATTCAATATAATAAATTCACGTTGATGACATTTTTTCCAAAAAAAAATCCAAAAAAAAGCCACCCCATTAAAAAATTATGTGGATATACACTTATATACATTTTGAGGCTCTCTTTATAAATATATTTCAAAATAAGTAAGTAGAACTTTACATCATTTTCTATTTTATATTTGTTGACAAATTGATCAAAATGAATTGCGTGATCCTAAAGAATTCAGAATTAAAAAAAAAATATTAACTACGTCTCAATCTCAAATAAGCTAGGATTGATTATATGAATCTACGCTTCTTCATTTAAGTTTATTTCATATCATTATATTAAAAAGATAAAAGTAAAAAATAAAGTTGGGATAATTATCTTTTCAAATTTGTTTATAAAATATTTACTGTTTTTAAATATATTTCAATTTATCATCAAGATATACCATATTTTGAAAGTAACAATACTTTGTATAAAAAAGAATTATATATGTAATATGTATATATTATAAATGTATAAAAATATATTATACTTGTTTTGGTAAAAAAGTTGCAAAAAGTAAATTATGCATGTATATAATATAGATGTATTACACTATATATAAAAGTAATTTTGCGTGCAATATAAATGTATTAAAAGTGTCTTAAAATGTATTAGTATTTAGGCTTGTTTTGATTTAAAAAAAAACACGCATTATGTATTAAAAGCGAATTATATATGCATTGAAATTATATAGCTATACATGATAAATATTTTTTAAATGTGATATATTTAAGTAAATCCCCCTTAAATACATACATACATACATACATACATATATATATATATATATATATATATATAACTTTATTTGTATGAATTTGCTCATATTGCTGATCCAAACCAAAATAAAAAAGATTGCGATTAGCCAACAACCAAGGTAATTTTATTACTTCATGATGAATTTATGCAAACACAATAAAGTAATTAAAATAGGTATCACATGGCTAGGCCCCAAGTTCCACACCTAAATAAATTTGAAAATATTTGAATAAAATGTTGAGGAAAATTGATCAAAAGCTATTATAGGACATGAGTATCATTGCAATTACCAATTGGTGGCCCTAAAGGGAAGTTTCATAGATGGTGATCATTAACTAATTGACACTAAAGCTCAATAGTGGTGTAATCCATTCTATTTTGTCCTTAAAACATTGATCAAAAGCTTTGATTTGCCATATCAATTATACAATCATTTTCAAAATGTTGCATTATGAGTCATGACTTTACCTTTCTCTTACTTTTACATTAATTGATTGAATGATAACTAAATCTTGTCACCTAAGTTAATCTTCAAATTGCACTTTTAACTTCTAATACAAATTTCTGAATAGAAGTAACAAAACGATTACACAGAGTTGGGATTTGAATTAAGGGGGTTCAAAATTTGAAAAAGCAAGCGCACGAACTAGTTGAAGAGAGTTTGTCATGTACTATAAATAGATAAAAAATTAATTTTAACTATGTATAAATAGTGTAATTTTTCGCTGAAAAAAATTCGGATAAATCCCCTAGGAGTGACTCCGCCACTGATTGAGAGAGGAATAAAACCTATCATCCTTATTTTAAAGACTTTGTTAATTGGGACCATAAATTCAAGACTATCCTTTTTCTGAAAGACTGGGCCCAAGCTGAAGATGTTCAGTTTGGTAGCCCAAGCCCATGCAAAAAATGGGCTTATACAAAACATTAGATAAATAAGCCGGCCCACTATAAAAATGTAAAGCTTCAAATTCTTCCTTTCACCAATTTCATTATTGTGGGATCTTACTAGCTCATTTTGGTATTTTCACTTTATTAACGAGGGTTTGAGTCTTTGCATTATAATCCCTTAACCCTCTCCATGCAATAAAAATGTCCAAAAGAAGTGCACCAATAAATTTGCGCTTAAAAGTGCAACTCGATGTATAAATCTTAATAGGATCTGAGAAAGGATCGTACCTGAAAAAATGTGAAATAGATAATCTAATCTAATTCTGGTATTAGTGATGGCTTCCACAACAAGCATTATTGGTGCTTTAGTAACTCTTAAGATATATTATATTAAACTAATTAAAAAGTAGGCAGGAAAATTGAAGTTGAAACATAGAACAAGGCTATTATACGAATAAATGAACGTTTGATAATTCGTTAAGAAAGGAAAAATAGGATAAACATGTCCGCAACTATAGAAAGCATTTGATATTAAATATGCTTTTATTATCGATAAAACAATTCAGATCTAATCTCATAGTGGAAAAAAAAACTTATCATTTATTTGAATTTTATACCAAATATTGTCTTATCATTAGTGGACTTCATATTTTATGCATTTAAAACACATTTGATTTCAAATAGCACTTTTACCTCATAATTTCAAAATATTTCTCATTTGAAACACATTTGATTTCGTTAAGTTATTAACAAAACGTTTATATTATTATTGATAGGACTCTCTCAACAAACTGACCAAAAAACTAAATTGAGTCAATTATTCAAATAAATACTTCTAATATATATTAAAACTTTCCGCATAGTAAACTTTCGAACAGCTGAAAAAAGAGAAAAAAAAAAGGATTATTTTGTTGGAATTGGATTAAAATATATTGCATTTAAATAATTGTGTGTACTGCTGTACAGGGGAAAGATAGAGTTGTGTGAGTAGAAAAAAGACAAAGAATTGGTCTAAATAAATAACCTCTATTGACTAGGTCTGCAAAATGCCAAACATCGGACTGCCATTCAATAAATAAAACAAATACTTCCAACAATAAAAAAGATATATTAAAAAAAAACTCCTTGTTATATCTCTACTTCCTTGAATTTTTGAGAAAATAGCTAAATATCCTAATTTTTAATTACACACATATATTTTACGGAAATCTTATTTATCCCCGTAAATTACTTTAATATGAAATAATTATCTTTTTAGAAAATCAGGACTAATTATATGTTAAGCTGTGCAACGCGCACGTGAAATTACTGTACATTCACTTTTAATTTTTTTTTCTTTTTTACTTGTAAATTATAAACCTAATCTAAATTAATAATAAAATATTCCACTATAAAATTATGTAAAGTTCTCATTTTTATCAAATCTAAAAATATAAAT
>JAOTQR010000097.1:24594881-24605474 GCA_025774065.1 Solanum ossicruentum | reverse complement strand
AATCTAAATTAATAATAAAATATTCCACTATAAAATTATGTAAAGTTCTCATTTTTATCAAATCTAAAAATATAAATTTACAAAAATTATTTGTTTTCTCTGAGATCCTAATAGTTTCTTTAGATAACAAGAGAAAATGGGAAAAAATATATACACCAAACTAAAGAAGAAAAAGAACTTCATAGCTATACTACATAAAGTTTCAATTTGTATAGATTCAAAGTTAAAATTCACAAATAAATGCAAGTGTGAAAAGCAAATTTGATAACAGTGAAATTGGAAGGTGAAATTTCGGATTCACCAATATTGGTTCAAATTCCAAAATTAAAATTCAAAAAAAATGCAAGAGTACAAAGCAAAATTGATAGAAAAGAAATCGAAAGATGACATTACGAATTCACCATTGTAGGTTCATTGTGATTTGAAATTTTTTTTCCCCTGAAAATATGAGGAGTTCAAGAAGAAACTTGAACTCCATTTTTGAGCTTTATATACGAAAATTTCTTGTGGGTGAGGTGATTAATTCTGATACGAAAATTCAGCAATGCGAATACATTAATTCTGATTCTTAAGTTATCTCTATGTTCAATATATCATGCTATAAACGTTACCTGCTTATACTAAAAATCCTAATTTATTTGTTTTTAAAATCCAAAACTGAGTTAACGCATTTAAATTACTGAATTAATATATTCAAATTATCATATTTTATAAGAGATTTCTATAAATTAAAAAAAAATAAAAAAATAGTAATTAACTCTTTACGCTGCTATTAATTCAGGTAAGTTATACATAATTTGTTCATGATCAAATGTCTCATAAGCAGATGACAATCTGCACATGACATTAAGGACTTAATAGATTATAGAATAAATTAATACAAGAAATCTAATGATCTAATTGTCAGCTGTTAATGATAATGCACCCTAATTAGCAATACTAATTATATAAAATTAGATGTCAGAAAAAAATTCGAGTGATTGTTTGGTTCCATAATGAAACCCCCAATTGGCATGTTATTATCACTAACAAACAAAAATCTTAATTTTTGCTTTGTCTTTTCTTTGTTTAAACTATACTTACTCTAATTAGATTCCACTTATTTAATTAAATCATTTATTAATTAATTGTGTTATTCATTTCCTTTTCCCCGTGATAATCCCTAGACTAGTAATTTATTAGTGCTACTTTTAGTCTTTTCATAAATACATTAATTGCTTGTCTTTTTTTTCACTTTTTCTTTTATCTCCCATTTTATATATACTTGTCTTAATATATAATGTTTTATGCGTTATACTGATTTATGAATAATGAATTATTAACTATCAATTTCAATTTTTTAAATAGCATTTCGATATGATTTGATTTATATTTAAAAAAATTAATGTTATAAATATTTAAAAGTTGAAGGTATATTTGAACATAAAAATAAATTTGAATTTTTGTAATAAAAAACTCTATATTCAAGTTTGAAGTTAAAATTATGGATTAGTTGATAAATAATTAAAATAATTTTCAAATTTGTCTTGTAGAATTCCTAGGGTTTGCTTTTTTCTTAGAATATAGATCTACCAACTCCTCTTTTATGCAATTAATAACAAATAACGATCATAAAATTATTGAAACATTTTCTAGTCAAAATTCTATTTTCAAACAAGACAAATTAAATGTTTGGTCTTCATCTCGTGTAGAAAGAATAAAATTTAACATTAATAATAGCGATATTGATGAATTTTTAGAGATAAAGAAAAGATTTCTTGAAAATATTCAGGTAAGATAAAATTTATCTTAAATTTTAACCACAAAAATGCTCATGTGAAGCATCAAATAAGAACTAAACGTCGCAAATCAAATGAAATATATAAAGTTGTCGTAGTGAAACAAATTGCTTAATCGATGTCAACCATATCAATGAAGAGGACACACAATATCACTCGCTTATGTCTATTATTGAAAATTATCAATATTTGTTAAAGTTCAATTATATGAATCATAGTTATATCATTTCAACTTATCATGTCATCATTATACCAGATATAAATAAAAAATAATTAAAAATTTTTATTCTAACAAAACCAATATAGTAAATACACGTTTGACAAAAATTCAATAACTTAGGTTCGAAGTTTGAACTTTATAATTTGTATTGATTTTTTAATCTATATATGTTACGGTTAATCTATTCAAAACTCAATAAATAAAAATATTATAATATCAATCCATAAACTAAAAATCCTAACTTCACCTATTCAGTGGCGAAATCAGTATACAGTGAGGGGGTTCATCCAAACTCTCTTCGACGAAAAATATGTTATTTATATAAACTAAATTTATCTATATATAATAGATATCAAACTCCCTTCTATTATTTTGTACGATTATTCTTTAAATTTGAACTCCCTTAATTAATATTCTGACTCCACTACTACACCTCTCCATACCTATAAACAAATCATTTACCTTTTAATCTTTCCTATTACACTTAAATATAACTAGACCATTTAATTTATAAAACTGGAAATTTCCAATAATTTTTTTTCCTTTTTTCTAAACATCGTGGAAGTCAATTTCTGTGATGTAGAATAAAATAGCCAGTTCATTATCAATCATTCTATATTTGATTATTAAATATCGTATTTATTATGGTTACACTAAAAAAATAAGTCAATGTCCCCCACCATCCACTTCTAAATGATTCCAAATAAATGGTCTATATTACGTTGTTCCTATCTTTTTTTTTTAAAAAAATTTAATTATACTGTACCACGTAATACGTATATAATACATTCTACCAGTCAATACTACAAATTTAATTTAATGTATCACAATCTCAAATCATAATATGAATATAAAATCGTATTTATAATTTGTAAGTTATATACGTATTGTTGATAAATTTTGCTTAGTTTTATTTTTTTTCATATGTTTTTAAACTATATGAATACACATCAATAATATCAAAGCATGATTGTCTGATCGTAAAATACACGTTGACAAGATTTCATAAACTATAATAAAAAGGTATCATCCTTGAGTGGATAATCATTAATTAATCACTTTTTGCATTTATACAAGTAATGAAAAATAAAAACATTCATTACACAATTATTCTGTTTTACCTACTTTTAAATGAGGTAAGAAGTCTATTTTCATGTAAAACTCTCATTATCAGACAAATAATTACATATATAATAAATAGAAAAATTAATGCAGAAACAAAGAATAAATACTAACTCGTACTAATTGATTTTTACACTAATTTAAATAATTTAACTTTAGTAGGTAAAGTTAAAATAAAAAAATATATCATTAAATATTAAGTACAAATAGATTTTATCATAATAAAACCAAAATATCAATTTTCGAAGGAGAAACTCATACCAAAAAAATTAAAAAAATAAAGATTGATTCCCACTTTTAATCAATTAAAATCTACCATCATATTACAAGAATCATATTCATTTAATCATCCATAAAATTTATCCCCTATTTAGGTTTCATCCAAAACGTTAATCATGAAGAAAAACATAACTATGTCTACTTCTTATTTATCGATTCAAATATTGAATAACAATAGATTTATTAAAGTACCTAATAACTAGGGAAAAAAAAATATATATATCTCGATATGAGTATATATAACATTATTAGTAATACTTTAATCATTCTTAATCATAAATCTCATAGATCATTAATTTAATTTACCTTCTATAAAAGGAGGGGGCTTTATACATCTTTAATAATTAATGATTTTACCTGAAAATAAAAGTACTTGTTAAAATTTATTATTGTTCCCAAAAAGCAAAAATAATTAGTTGCAATTACTGTAATTTGCCCATTTGTCCGTTTTATCACAGCATGTTATTCCTCAAAATTAGCTCCATCAGTCAAACTACCCTTCCACGTGGCTTTCTGTTATTGGCTGGTCAGACTTGGATAACATTTTTTCCATTTCGAGACCCGGGTATTTTTGCCCTTTAGCCCGGCCCATCAAATCATGGTCTAATTATAATTTGAACATTTTTATTCTTATAAATAAAATTTTGAATTAAATATACATAAAATGTACTAACGATTCTTTAATTGGTGATCTTGAACATCAAATATGGAAAGTTAAAGTTAAAAAAAAAAGAGACATTTTTCTTAAGAACTGAGGTAAAAAACAAATCAGATGAATTGAAAGTAACGAAATAATAAAGATAAAAAATTCATAATAGTGTGTATGTTGCAGTCAAGGGTGTGACTTAGTGTGAATGACGTTGGTTGAGCACCAAGAAATCTCTGGTTCAATTTTCAAGACTAAAACACTACTCCATTTCGTATAAGTAAATTTTGTGAGAAAATACACACTCATTAAAAAAAATATTCAAGACGTAATTTAAATTATATTTTCACTATTTTTTTAATTTATTTTCAAGTAGTGCAATTTATTTCTTATAAAATACTCGTATACCACTTCATTAAAGTATAAATATAAAAAAATTCAAACATTTATCTTGAATTTTGAATAATTAAAAAAATCTTAAAAATTCACTTCATATTGTATAGAGGGGGTAAATGATATATTTTAGCCTTGATAGACCTTAGTTGATATCTATGAACATCTCGTAAAATCAATTGAGATGTGTGAAAGCTAGCTCAGACACCGTAAAAAAGCAATTGTATTGTATGTTATAAGTCTCATAAAAAATCCCCAATTTCATTTGTTTTCTCTTTCAAAAGATTCGAAAACATTTAGAGGTCCACCATAACATCCAAACACACCCCACTTCCAATTTTTATTCATATATTCCTATAATTATTAATTTTCTTTTGCCTAATCAATCATAATGTTGTGGCCAATCTAGCTATTTTTCCACAGAGAGAGAAAAAGAAAGAGAGAAAGAGGGGAGAAATTGACAGCAAGTTGTGGAGGGAGGAAGGATTGCTTTTGCTTTTTCTCATTTGTTTCTTGGAAGAAAGTCTTTGCTGGAGGAAAAAAAATAATCCCATAACCTGAGACTAATCTCTGTTGGAGGTCAGGCCAAAGGGTCTATCTTTCTTCATTTTATCATTCTTTTCTTTGACTGTCTTTTTTATGTTTATTTTGTTATTCTTTGATCATCACTTTCTAATTATTGGGGTTTTTATCTGCTATCTGCCTGTTTCCTTTGATTTTGATGACCCCCTTTACCTGGAAAATGATTTTTTCTTTCCCTTTTTGTTGTTTCCTTATTTGTTAGATCCTGATGTGTTGCAAGATTTAGTGAAGTTTCAAACTTTGCTATCTATAATCAGTTTAAGGCAGGAGAAGTGGGTTTTTCTTGCAGGAATTGCATGTTTTTTCAGCTGCCCTAGATCAAAATTCTGCTATTGTGGAATGTAATTAATTTATGGCTGTTTGTTTTCCTTTGATGGGCTTTTTTGATAACAGAAGGAAAATCTGATAGAGGGGTATATGTGAATTCTTTATGCTGTTGTATTCTGATTCATTGATTTAATGGTAATCCCAAGGGAATATTAGTAGCTGGTTGATTGGCAGGCTATCTGAATATTCATCTTGTCGGTGAGGGTTCAATTCCCACCTTGTAATCCCTTCCCTGACCCCAATTTAGAAATTAAAAAAATGATAATCCGAGAGTCATTTGTGTTTCTGGTGGATATAGAAGGAAAATAGATTAATGGAGAGGATGGTTTTGAGATATTTGCTCTGTTATATCTGAAGCGTGTGCTCACGCGTGCGCGCACACACATGAGACTTGAGAGAATTTACTGCAAGAATAACCACAGTTGTTCAGGAGTATTTGCTATCTCTTCAAAAATAGGAAACAAATCAGTTAAAGTACCTAAAATGATTATGAGTGAACGGCTAAGTGTCTTATAGCAGAAGTAGCTTTAACGCCTCGAGTATCACTCCTCCTTTGACATTGTTAAAGAAACATTCAAGATATGTCTGTTTTAAAAATTGGTGTGATTTAGAATGTTTGTGGCTTTGTATTCATTTCATGTTACTCTGTGTTGCAGTTAATTTGGCGTTTGAGCTGCTCATGCTAACAGTGTTGACAAATTGATGGGTGGATTTGATGATCATGTTGCCATTATGGGAGATTGGATGGCTCCAAGCCCAAGTCCAAGAACATTTTTCTCTTCGCTGCTAGGTGATGATGTTGGGTCAAGATCAACTCTTGAGGGCACCAATGAAACTAAACGTGAAAACATAGCTTATCGACCTCAAGAACATGTTGGCAATTCTGATGGAAATGATGGAGCACAAGCTGCAATTACTGAACAACAACCGGTGAAGTTGGGTGCACTGTCTGACCCGAAAATGAGCTCTCGCGGAGGAGGACTTTTGGAAAGAATGGCAGCTAGAGCTGGATTTAATGCCCCAAAGCTGAACACGGAGAGTCTTAGACCTGCTGATCTGGGGCAGAATCAAGGAGTTCGATCTCCTTATTTAACTATTCCTCCTGGTCTTAGTCCAACCACCCTGCTAGAGTCACCTGTTTTCCTCTCGAATTCACTGGTATGAATACACCTGTCTACCCTTTGACCCCCAACAAATAACTGATTTTCCAGATTTAGGTTGCTTATTATTGGTTGTTTCTGAACTATGTTATGATGGTGGAAGTTTAAGAGGCATGCCAACATTTAATAGAAGGGATACAACAGACAAGTTTAAATAATATAGGCTATTGATTCTGCAATGTAATAAGAGTAGTTGTGACTATGATTAGAGTTGTTCTTGGGTGATATACTGAATAGATCAAGTTAAGACATATTTATTTTATAGTTCTACCTTACCAACTTCTTTAATTTTTTTAAGCAAGAGTCCATGATGTTCTATGCTGCGATTTGTTAAAATGTACTACTCCCTTCGTTTCTATTTGTTTTTCTGGTTTTGACTTGACACGAAGTCTGAGAAGACTTTTGAATCTTGTGGTTTAAACTAAAGATAAGTTAATCTTAACATGTCATACGGCAAGTTAGAACTAAAGAGTTGCCAAATATGGGAAGAGATATTCTCTTTGAAACAGAGAGTAATATATAAAGCTGTATAAGGATATAGATTACTTGCTTAGATAGCTCTTTGTTAATAAGTAGTTGTCATGTTATTTTTAGAAAACACTAGCTCATAAATAAAAGTCAGATGCTTTTACTTATTCACGAGTCTTTGTATGGTGTGTCATTGTCACGAGCATTCTCTTTTACTGGGATTGAATTCCTTCATTTTATCAAAGTCCATGCAATTCTTTTCTGCATTTACTGAATGGAGGCTTTCCTCTTCTGAGTTTGTAGCATAAGCGTTATAAAATGTTGTTTAAAACTAGCGGTCTCTTACCCCTGCACTGCAAAGTTCATCTGCAATAAAATCTGTCTTCCATTCATCTTCCTCTTGCTTTATATTTTACCAAAGCAAAACCAAATGTCAGAGTTTTAAGAAGTTGTGTCCTGAATTTCACGTCATGATCCATATATTGGTTTTACTATTTATTTGATCTTCTAATTGAAGTTTTCAGAACTCAGAAAAGAGATTCAAGGGCTGTAGTTATTAGTTTCTGATATGTATACTCCATTTTAATTCGTATGTCTTATTTTCCTTTTTAGTCAGTCTGAAAAAGAATGCCCCTTTCCCATTTCGGTAACTCTTTAATTCTGACTTTTCCCATGACGTGTTTAAAACCACAAGATTAAAGAACATTTTGTTTCATTCTGCATATCTTCAGGTCAATACCACAAGATTCAAAAGTCTTATTTACTTTCTTAAATTTCGTGTCAAGTCAAAACTAAAACAATAAATTGAAATGGAGGGAGTATCATTTTGGGGCACTATTTGCTTGAATCATGTGGCTTTGGTCTAATGCAAACGTTACTTCTTTTGGGTGCTTGTATATCTGTGTGTAATTCCCGTTCTTCTGAAGCTGAAGTATTCTTCTTCAAGATTCTCTTTCATATAAAAGTTACTATCAATGTCTTACAGGTGCAACCATCCCCAACAACTGGAAAATTTCCATTTTCCTCTGGCATGGAGAGTAGGAACACAGCATTGATGCTGGAGGATCCAGATAAGAGGAAAGAGAATGCTTTAGAGAGTATGAATTCATCGTCCTTTTCTTTCAAGCCAGTTCCAGAGACTGCTCCATCTCTTTTTCCTGGCGCGACAAGCAGAGTAATCTCTCTCTCTGTCTCTCAAATGCACTCTGCACAGATATTCTGTTTGTTTCCAATATCCGAGCTTGTTTGTTAGTCTTGGTTGCAGGTGAACCCATCCAATTTTTCTCAGCAAGGATTTCCAAACATTGAAGTTTCAGTTCATTCACAGAACTCACTTTTATCTCACCATGTGGAAGCTACACAAAATCCGACTCAGAATGGAACACTTCATCAAGAATCTGATTTCCCTAGATTTTCTGCTGAGAAGGATGTCACGAGTAGTAATGTTGCACCAGAGTCGAGGACCTTTCAGGCAGTCAGTAGTAATGTGGAGCATTCTCCACCTCTCAATGAACTGCAAGATGAGGACATTGATCAAAGAGGAGGTGGAGATCCGAATGTTGTTGGTGCCCCAGCAGACGATGGTTATAATTGGCGAAAATACGGGCAGAAACAAGTTAAAGGGAGCGAGTATCCTCGAAGTTATTATAAGTGCACACATCCAAACTGTCCAGTCAAGAAGAAAGTGGAGCGTTCTCAAGAGGGTCATATTACTGAGATTATATACAAGGGAGCCCACAATCACCCAAAACCGCCTCCTAACCGTAGATCAGCCCTTGGATCCACAAATTCACTTGGTGACCTACAGGTGGATGGTGCTGAACAAGGTGCTAGTGGTGATCTGGGTCGGGCAAACATCCAGAAAGCACCTGGTGCTGGAGGAGGTTTTGATTGGAGGAACAACAATCTTGAGGCAACATCATCAGTGAACTTGGGCCCCGAGTACTGCAACAGATCTGCCTCTTTCCCTGCTCAGAATGACACCCAGTTGGAATCAGGGGATGCAGTAGATGTGTCGTCAACTTTTTCAAATGATGAAGATGAAGATGATCGTGCAACTCATGGCAGTGTATCACAAGGTTATGACGGTGAAGGAGATGAGTCCGAGTCTAAAAGAAGGTTTCGTTATCATCATTAACCTTAATGAATAAGATTTCCAAAATTCTACAAATTAACCTGATGACTAAACTTTTTATTATCTCTTGTTAATATTACTAGGAAGGTTGAGACTTACTCTGCAGATATGACTGGTGCCACAAGAGCCATCAGGGAGCCAAGAGTTGTGGTTCAAACTACAAGTGAAGTGGACATCCTTGATGATGGATACCGCTGGCGCAAGTATGGGCAAAAGGTCGTTAAAGGGAATCCAAATCCAAGGTTTGTCAAAAAATTGTAACACCAGAATCCTGAATTGACTTGTAAAGTTTGCTAAAAAATGATGGCTTTCCCGTTTGGCAGGAGTTACTACAAATGCACAAGTGCTGGCTGCAATGTCAGGAAGCATGTTGAGAGAGCCTCACATGACCTGAAGTCGGTGATTACCACCTATGAAGGGAAGCACAACCATGATGTTCCTGCAGCTCGCAACAGCAGTCATGTTAATTCAGTGGCCTCCAACACTCATCCAACTCCGGTACCTGCCCCTGCTCAAAACCATTTACATAGGCCTGAGCCTGCGCAACTTCAGAATGCCATGGCACGTTTTGACAGGCAACCTTCACTGGGCTCATTTGGTATGTCAGGGAGGCCCCAACTTGGACCTACCCCAGGATTTAGCTATGGAATGAACCAGCAAGGCGGCCTATCCAGTCTAGCAATGGCTGGATATCACCCTCATCAAAACAAGCCAGGGGAGGTTCCTATTCATTCCTATCTAGGACAGTCGCGACCCATGCATGATATGGGATTTATGTTCCCAAAGGAAGAACCAAAGGTGGAACCTATGCCGGATCCTGGATTGAACCTCTCCAATGGCTCGTCAGCTTATCAGCAATTTATGAACAGGTTGCCGCTTGGACCTCAGATGTAAATTTATAGTTTTTGCCTTTTCTAAAGAAAAGAAAGTTAGAGATGCTGATTTTGGTATTTAATGGGCATACCTCCTACACAGAGTCCTATAATTGAAAAAATTTTAAGCTATATTTTATCCTTTTGTTTCCCTTAAATACCAGCCATTTATTTGGTGTTTGTGCCTCAGCTTCTTGTTATACTGACAACAGTTTCAGGCTGTAACATGGAGAAGTTCCATGTCTTATCTCCCTTCATCGTTCTTTGGAGGCTAACGTTTATGTCCTCCGTGTGCTAGTTGTTTTCACTAAACTGCACCATGATGTGCATGCAACTCTTTTGGGAGTACAAGTTGCAGCAGGACATTTTATGTTCTTAGTTGGAAATCAGTACCATGTTATGTTAGTTGTTGTGGCATAAGTCTAATAGTAATAGAATTACATGTGTTCCATGGGACATGCTATCTGTTTTGCCCTTGTATTAAAAATCAAATTATTATTGTTTTTTCTCTGTGTCACCCTTGTCATATAAAGTTCCGACATGCTAGGCACAATGTACTTAATGTCCGAATGTTATGATTATTAAATTCGTTGCTTGCCAAACTACTAGGCA
>JAOTQR010000097.1:24582811-24594617 GCA_025774065.1 Solanum ossicruentum | reverse complement strand
ATATATCTAATTTATTAATTTTGTTATTGGCTTAGCATATTTAAAAATCTAAGTTAAAAGGGATTTGGATGTGAGGAAACACATTTCATTTACTGACAATCTTTTAATATAAATTGATTTTTAACCAAATTGTAAATACTAGGCGCATCTTTGGATGCACAAGCTTGTTTGTTTTGTTTCTCGACTACTATTGCCGATCGCTTATCACCTAGTAATATTCTTCAATCATAATATTAATATCCAATAATGGAAGGGTACTCATTAGCATATCCCTTATGTTTTAAATTATTATGCTTAGTGAAAAGCAAGCCATAGACTTTCATGAAAAATATGTAAATGGTTAAAAAAGGAAACAACCCAATAGTAAAAGTAATCTTAACATCATATCAAATATGAATAGAATTTCAACTAGCTGTGTATATACTAATAGTTCATGGCAATTTCTCGCATTTTGATATTATCCTGATCTACCAAGTATATATTTCATGTACAAAATGTAAAATATCAAATTTACACTCGTCCTTTCCGAGGAGTACAACCAAAACTATTGAGGAAAATTACGCTCGGTCTCTCCAGGCAGCCTGGTGCAGCACGTCTGCTCCAGATACAAACACAAAGGACCTCAATTTCTACGCACATTAAGTTAAGAATATACAGTAAATCGGATTATTACCTACTGAGGTCCAACCAAGATTGTAAATTTCTTGTTGAAGCTTGCTTTCCCAGTCTCAGATTTGAGGAGTGCAGCAAAGTTGCATACACCAACCTGATGCCAAATTAGAACAAACGCAAATTTCTTGTTGAAACTTGCTATTGATATTCTTCAGCAATTATGGCCATTCATTATGAGCTGCTCGTCTTTTTCTTCTTCATTCTTCTGGTGGACTGACTTTCGTCGACTAACTTCATCCCTGTGGCATTCATTACATTCAGACACCGACAATACAAAACGCAAACACTTACTAAACAATTCAAAATCCACAAATGAGTAGTTTTCCTCTCTTTTTGGGAGAAAGGTAACAGTCTATTAGTCATCAGCACAAAAGCTGTGCTGGAAGCCAATTTACATTTTAATACATATGTTCTCGTTCATCTTACAAGGATTCGAAAATATCCTATAACGTTCAGCTCCATCTACATAGTTTTGTTAATACCAAAAAATATAATTCGTCCTAATGTTCTTTGATTTACTTCTGTCTTCAACACCTAGTATTTCTCTCCTTTTTATTTACTTTGTTAATATAATAATGTTCTATTGGAATAAGAAGCAAGCTAATACAACCAAAGAAACATAATATAACATACAAGCTTACTATGAAAAATTTACACAGAGAAGATGGAAAACCTGATTGACTCCTCTACTGAATCATAATGTAGAAGAGCAATAATTCTGCGTTTTCTTTCTCTGCTGAATTCTCCACCACGCTTGACCACAGGCAATTGTTTGATTCCTTTGGCTTCCATTAGCTGTTTCGCAATTGCTAGATCTGTATCAGGATAACAAGTCAGGAGTCCACGATCTTGGCCACGATAGCTTATCCCTCTAGTGCATATAGAGGACACAAGACAAGCATTTGCCTGAAAATGAAATAACTAAAGTAAGAAAACGAAGGAGGTGCACATGGACTGAATTCCCGGAGGCAAAGATAGGAACGTGAACACAAAATCAGGAAGGAAAAGAATTAAACACTAACAGACATGTGTCATATTGGAAATCTAAAGCACATACATCTGTGACCGAAAAATCCTTGTCAGAAGAATCCCCATGGTTCTTAAACAAGCTCCTTTTGATGTCACCATATGTTAAAATTCCTTCCAAGTAACCTTCAGCATCAACCACAAGAACGCATTTCTGTCGGCCATCATGCATGCACTCTAATGCTTCTTTCACAGTTTGGCTCGGAGAGACCTTCAAATAATCATTTGACATGGCCAGAGAAACCTAAAAGACGGAAACACACATTAGATTCTTGAAGTACCTAAATCACAAGAAAAGTCTCCTAAAGAAAATAGGTGGTGTTTGGTTCAAAATATTTAAAAGCAAGATTCCATAAAATGCAAACTTTTCCCACTTTCTCGATGCCGAATTCAAAGCTAGTACCTTTAGATCTTCTAGAACAAGAACTTCATCAAATAATTCATGACTGTTATGATGCCCAAGTTCCATTAGTTCCAAGTTATTTCTCTCACCAAATTGCCTAGAACCATTCCCTTCATTTTTCTCATCATCTGGTGAAAGAATAGAGTAACCTTTTGATGCTGACTTGGCTTCTGATGACTCCGTTTCTTTCTGCTGGTCAGTTACGGAAGGCACCCATATTGCCAGCCCAACAGCACCCTATTAAAGAATATTTAAAACAATTGCATGTTAAAAATGCAAGTTTTACCCCATATATCTTTTCAATGGCAACCTACAATAGCAAAGAACATCCATGTGATCATCTAAATATCCAGCACATGGTCAGAAATAACCACTACAATTTGGGAAAGAAGTACTCCCTCCGTCCCATTTTATATGGCACCGTTTGACTTGACACGGTATTTAAGGAAAAAAGAAAGACTTTAGAAACCTGTGGTCTAAAACAATCCTTAGATATTTGTGTGATCGTAAATCATTTCACTAAGGATAAAAGGTGAATTTTAAAGTTAAATTGTTTCTAATTATAGTAAAGTGACATTATTTTTGGGACCGACTAAAAAGGAATGTGTGTCTCATAAGATGGTACAGAGGGAGTATAAATTCTATATAAAGTAACACTAAATTTTTTAGAACATAAATGATGTTTTCCCCTTTCCAAGTTCAACCATCTATCCCCCCAGTTAGGAAGGGATGGAGTATTCACCACAAATCTCTGAATCTGATGAGAAGCTCACACAGTTACACACCAGCTTTTTGCAGTCTAAAATACACAAATAATGTGTCTCCCTAGCAGCTTAAGCCTCCAGATGAGGTAGCAAACAATTGCACATGTTATAGGAGCAAGTTGAAGTAACGAGAAGTCTTGCTCCCACCTATCTAGAAAATATTTCCATGTTCTTCAACCAAGCAAGACACGTCAGTTGGCTCCATTCAAAACATTTATCCAAAATTAATCTCCACGCAATGAAATCCAAATCAGCAAGGTATGTACTAGAAACTAGAAAGTTATGTTATATAGTCTTTGCTGGAAAGCAGTTGCAGCAACAACAGGCCAATGAAATCCCAAAGGTGCAATTTGGGGAGGGTAGAGTGTATGTAGACTTTATTTCTAACTCATGGAGGTAGCGAGGTTGTTTCCAAAACCAGCTAACGTCACTTAAATATAATATTTTTACCTAAACACGGAAGTATGCAGAGGTATGTTCCTATTCTATCATTGACTGATGCAAACAAAAGTTAGCCCATCGAAGCCAAGATTTCACCTACTTATTCGTAATTCTTCCAGTTGGAACTCAAGGAATATTCCTAGTGGATTCCTAGCATGGTAAACCAAAATGCCTAATTAATAGTGAAAAACTCAAATCTCGCAGGCCGGTTGTTTGGTTGGTTAAAGAGGTGGTTAATTTCTTGAGCATAAATTTGTCATTTCAGCATTGTATATTTTAGTTCAACTGAATTAGAGTATTGCATTTCCTCATAAACTAAGACTAACAAATTAGATCTACTAATAAAATCAGAAGTAATGAATCATGCTTGTCTTATTTATACAGCCCTCCTATTTTCAGTTAGTTTCTGCTGAAGACTGGACTGGATTACAATACAGTCAAGGTCCTTATATGCGATCCCTTCTCAAGAAAAAGGGAAAAAAAGGTCCTTATATGAGATCAATCTTTACTAATTCAAACCAACCGGACAAGCAAAAAGAAGTAATTATTGATTCATTTATTTGCACAAAACTCTTGTATTTTCAGCTCCACAATTAGAGAATAAGGTGGTCCACTCTGCTGAAGATCGAACTCAACTTTAACAAATAAAAATGTTTTTCTTCCGTGATCGGTAGTAATGGATAGATGTTTGCCCATCCACATTTCACGGATCCACAATATACCAGATAACTGAGAGTAACAGGAATTAGCACTTTGTTTGTAAACAAGGAGAACAAGTCAGATTTATCTCATGCTATTTTGTAATTAAGTTAGAAAGCAATCTGGATCTCATTTTACATAGACTCATGTAACAACAACAACATACCCAGTGGAAACCCACAAGTGGAGTCTAGGGAGGGTAGAATGTATGCAGACCTTACCACTACCTCATAGAAGTAGAGAGGTTGTTTCCAGAGAACCCTCGTCTCAAAAATCCATAAGCAAAATAAACTAGATATAACAAAAAGTAAAAGAAAGGGAAAAAAAAACAATTAGCCTACTACTCTAATTCGCGACCTCCACTTCTTTCTGTCTAAGGTCATGTCCTCAGTGAGATCAAGTTCAGCCATATCATGTCTGATCACCTCCCCCAATACTTCTTCGGTCTACCTCTACCCCTCCGTGTAGCTCCTAAGACCAACCTCTTATACATCCTAACAGGAGCATCGGTACTCCTTCTCTGCATATGTCCAAACTATCGCAGTCTCACTTCCTTTATCTTATCAGCCACCTCAAACTTCTCCCGAATGGTCTCATTCCTAATCTTGTCACTCCTGGTGTGTCCACACATCCATCTCAACATCCTCATCTCTGCGACATGCATCTTCTAGACTCGTGTGTGACACTTTTTTGTATAAATTGGCTTATTTTAAGTAGCTTTTGGCTTTTAAGTTCTTTTAATTTTTGGAGGTGTTTGAGAAAGACAAAAATGTGTGCTTAAGCACATTCTTTGGGCGAAAAGTAAAAGAATAAGTTATAACCTAAAAGTTAGGTATGACCAACTTATGACTTTTAGCTTATAAGTGGGTGTTTGGATTGGCTTATTTTAAGTAATTTTTGGATTTTTAGCGCGTTTTTAATTATGGAAGTGTTTGGGAAACACAGAAAGTGCTAATAAGCACCTTTTTTAAGGCTAAAGAAGTACCTCCTAAGCTACTTTAAAAAGCCCAATCCAAGCACTACCTAAGGCCAAAAGTTATCAAAGATTAAATTAACCCACCAAAAAGGTTACCGAGATCAAATTCACCACCTGACCATGCACATTCTCCACTCAGGGTGATTCCAGGAAAGAATTTCCAGAAGAGTGTTCAGATAGTAGCCAAAAATCCGGTGTGGAGGTCAAACACACAAAAAAGCTCAAAATTAAGTTAAGGCTCAAACAAGTAAACTGCAATACTGCCACAGTTAAAAGTCAGCAATATACGTAATGATTGCCTAAGATAAACTTGAAAATAAACACCAGACATGTATCAAAGCAGGGAAACCTTAATCTCAGGATGAGAGTAACTCAAATATTAACAAACGCATAACTAAAGGAAGTCCATTGCATACTCAAATTATAAAGTTAACCTAGGATGGCAAGCATCTGTCTCAAAAAATACTTGAGTTACTCAGAATGCAAGAGATTGTATTACATAGATAGGTGTTTTAAGAAAGCATGGGAGCTACTTGAGTTACTCAGAATGCAAGAGATTGTATTACATAGATAGGTGTTTTAAGAAAGCATGGGAGCTTTCAGTAAGACACATGAAAAATAATTAGAGTTCGTGAATCTTTGTTCAGCAAGACTAACCATGAGAGGAAGCAAAATTCTATAATCTTTTGTCAACTCAAACAATAAAAGCACTGAAGTCAAAGGCACTGAGCAAACTGAAGCTAGTGTAGCAGCCATCCCCACCTGCATTGTTTACATATATCCATTAGCAAAGCTGGCTACCTATAGTACAGTGTAAAAAGTTGTTTTGGTAAAGTATATCAGACCAATGCATATGCCTGTGGCTGGGCAATAGCAGCATTCCCTGGAATAGCTGAATTAATCAGTTCCCCGGCTAACCCTCCAAATACAGCACCCACAGCAGCACCTATCATTAAACTTGGTGCATACAATCCACCAACAAGGCCAGATCCTTTGCACAAAGCGGTGGCCATGACTTTTGCAGCAATTAACTGAGCTAGCAATCCGATTCCAGGTGCAGATGCAGTTTTCCCAGTATGTAGGATTTCATCAACATTAGTGAAACCCCAATAGAGAATTCCAGGATATCTCAGAGCAATTACACCAGCTCCTAAACCCCCCAAAGCAGGGCAGACAACATCAGAAAGTCCATACTTTTCCTTGAGGTACAGAAACCCCTTGGTGAACCAGGACACCAATCGAGTGAAAACAACACTTACTACTCCACACAGCATCCCCAGTATCAGATATAATGGAAGCTCTACAAAAAACAAAGCATTCTCAAGTATTTAGAAAAAATTAATAAGATAAGCATCAAGACAGTTGATAAACATAAAGCATGAAGTAAGATGATACCCAGTCATCTAAAACAGACATCACTTTATCCATTCTCTCTTAAACGTATCTTATGACACACCATATCCAAGGTGAGGTGCCATGGTGTCTGTTTGTTATTTGCAAATAACATAATACTGACTGGCGAGAATCGCTGTGGAGTTAACCTTGGCTTGAGGTTTGAAGACAAAACCTAGACTCCTTGAGTTTAGAAGGTTCAAGCTAAGTAGGACCAAGACTGAATACGTGGAGTGCAAGTTCAGTGATAAGACGCACGAGGTTGGTGAAGTGAGGCTTGATTCACAAGCCACTTCAAAAGAGAGAGTTTCAAGTATCTTTGCTCTTTAATTCAATGTAATGGGAGATCGACGATAATATCACACATCGTAATGGTGTGAGGTGGATGAAATGCAGGTGGATGAAATGGAGGCTCACCTCTAGATTTTTGCCTGATAAGTTTTACACAGTGGTGATTAGGCCGACTATGTTGTATGGGGCGAAGTGTTAGCTTGTTAAGAACTCTCATGTACAAAAGATGAGAGTTGTGAAAATGAGAATGCTGATGTGGATGAGTGTGCTGACTAGTAGAGATACAATTAGGAATGAAGATATCCGGGACAAGATGGGAGTGGCCTCCGTGGTAGACAAGATGAGGAAAGTGAGACCATGATGGTTCAAGCACGTTATGAGGATATGCCTAGATGCCCACTGAGGAGGTGAGCTTGGCATGGTATCTGTGCCAAAAATTAGAATAGAAACTGATTCCATGTTGCGGCCTCCTTAAGTTGTGCCTATGAATGACAATATAAGAACATGTCACTGTATTCCTTGTTACCAGCGAAAAGGACAAACACTCAGATGTTACTTTAGACATATAGGAGACAAGAAAAAAGCATGTTTGACATTGTCCATTCCTTTTTAGCAAATTTTGGCATGTGAATGACAATAGTAAGTATGAACACTACCGGGAAACATTCTCACGAGAAATGGTACAACTACAGCAGAAATACAACTTCACAATTCCCTGATTACAAGAATTTTATTCAACAATGCCACATGATCATAAACACTGGCTGAGTGCAGCCAAACTGTGAAAGGGCAAAAAAAACTTCATTGGCACATGTGCAAATAAATAGAACACCACTCACGGAAATATCCATAAACTATAATAGTAATGTTTTAGCCATAATAAAATAAACTAGAATTAGATCAAATACCGGCAGCAGATTTCATATCATACGTGGGCACTGTGAAAGCCTGTTTCTCCCCAAGTACTGCATTTGATACAGTTGATGATATAACAGAAGCCAATATGATCATCGCAGTTGTAAAAGGGGGTGAATTTTCGGCACGGAGTGGTCTTAAAACTGTTTCAATTGCAAAAAAAGAGCCAGCTACCGCTGCATTGAAACCTGCAGAACAAAAAAAAAAGTTGAACCTAAAGATCCATCAACCAGCTGAGGCAAGCTCCAAGAAAGGCGCAAAGCCACAATTTTCACACAGACAAGTATACTCTCATGGATATGCATGTGTTTAGAAAGGACACTACAGAGGACTATCCGATTATTTTTTGACACATTGACAAAAATAATAAGCAAGTATTTTTCCCTGCTATAGTAAACAGCCTCTCTCATAGATAAGAGGAATAGTCTCTACTCCGTTGATATTGAGACCCATATTGAACCTTGCAGCTCAAAGGACTTGTGGGCAATTGGGCTCCAAGGTGACTGCCTATTTTGGTAACGTATTGTTTTATTTTTTAGGAAAGAAAAAAGAGAAAAAGAAGTCTTTTGGTATTGAAGAAAGATGGGACAGCATGAGAGTGTTCTTCTTAGTATCACTAGAATATACATGAAATTCATAATCTATACAAGCTATAACAGACCAAAACCTTCCTTACGAGGGAACTTCGCAAAAGCATCCATTTATAATGGTTTTGAGATTGCCAAGCAACGTCACATCTTTGTCAACGTCCCTAGAATACCTCTGAAAGATATCACCTCAGAAATTACATACAAACTATGCAACTTCCAAACATATAATTTCCTAAAGGCATTATACTATGCATTACTTTGGAAGTGAATAAGAAATATCTCCTGGTTCAGATACTTCATAATGAGAAATAGCATACCTGCAGAAATTCCAGCAGCTGCACCAGCTGCAACGAGAGCTATTCTTCTTTCCCGGTTGATTTCCATCATCGCTGAGCATCCATAGGCACATGACTTCCCTATATCTACACTAGGGCCTTCAGGACCCAGAGAACAACCAGTAGCCAGAGTTATCGCAGCTTGAGTGGCCTTCACTGTAGGGAAGATTCCAGCAATCAAATCAAATCCTTGTTCCGGAGAAGAGCTGGACTGTGATATTTTGTCCAATATTTCGAGCAGACCATGCAACATGCCAACAATGACTCCACCGAAAACTGGTATTAGAAGTATCCGATGCCAGGTATCAGCCAGCCTTTGTAAACGAAGCCAAGCAGCACCGTCATTAGGAGTACCAGCCCATGCCCACTCATGTATTACGTGTACCTAAACAAATATCCTCGTTGTCAAACAATATACAATAAAATATTACAGTTCAAAGACCACTGGTTAACAATAAAACAACATAAGAAATACAAACTCTAGAAATGCAACACCTTTAATCAACAAACAAAATGGTCAGAGAAGCTTGCAGACCCTCAATCCCACATTAAAAAAGTAAAACATATCACAGGAACTGCAGTTACTCATTAACTTAAGATCTCCACTCTGGAAACCATGAAGCCCCAGGAAAGATACACAAACATCTAAATAAGAGGAATAATATAACGTGCAGATTTCATAATGCAACGGCATTTTGGTGTTCCAATTTCCACAATTCATATTTTGGTATCGAAAACAAACCCTAATTTGCTTTAGATTATAAACTGCACATACAATTGCACCGAAAACGGACTGAAATATATTATTCCTCCACCCCACTAGTTTACCACGAGGTGTAATCGAGTGATTAACTGATAGCATCTAGCCGAAGCCAACTCAACAAAATCTCCACACTATGCATCTTATGATCAATCAATATTATGCGCGAAATGAAAAATTAAGGAAATAAAAATGAAATAACCAATCGCTAACATAGGCAAGAAGGAATAAATCCAGGTAAATCGTCCAGTAATTGTAGCAAAAATAAGTTTTAACGAAAATGCAAGCTATAAGCTGAAACTAACCCCTCGATTGAACCCGGCAACACAAAGTCCCGTAGCAAGGCCAAGGAGGCATCCAACAAGCAACATCGCCCATTCCGGCGGAGCACTATCACCTAGAATTTCATCCGCAGTAGATGAAACACCTCTCCGATTAGAAGGCGAAGAGGAGTGATGGTGCTCCCTATCCGATCGCTGCTTTAAATCAGCCGATCGTCGACCCGAAAATCCTCTATCTAATCGCTTCAATAGATCCGTAATGCTTCTGGTATTCGCTCTCCTCGGAGAAGACTGGCTCTCCAAATCGCCTTCCGACGCCGACGAATTAGAACGTAACAAAACGTTGCGATCGCCGTACTCCCCTCCCGCCATTTCTGACGAATTTTTCATCGGCTTTTCGTCGGAGTATTACCGGCGATTCCACCAGCATGCATTACGAAACTGGGTGCCAATTTAACAAGTTTCCTCTCTGTAGGTTAACTTGTCGTCGTCGCTATCGATGTCGGGTTATTGACGACTTTCTATCGACGGGAAGTGGAGGACAAAGTGCGGTTAATCCCCAAAATATCCCTATCATTGACCAAGAAACTTTTATCAATTTATAGTTTTTTTCAATTTATATTTTTAATACTTAAGTACTATATTTCAATTAAACAATAGAAAAAGAAATTACAAATCTAGTACTCCAATTTTAAAAAAGTATAGCATTTTTCGTTGATCTATGTTTTTTTAATTTCTCCCTGCCATAAGTTTGAATTTTGCTTTAAAGACGTTCTTTTTATGGTTTGAAATAACATGATATTTTTATAAGAAAATTCTCTTTAGCTTGATGAAGTTGATCTACTCATCTGGCCCCCTCCTTTAGATCGAGGAGGAATTTCGCTTCAATCTCCTTCTAAATGAATGCATTTTATTGTTCCTTAAAAGATGGTTTATATTTTAATTTTAAAAAAAGATGGTTTATACAAAAGACTGTTATTCTACTTAGTTAGCATTTGATTATAGATTTTTTGAGATTTTAAAAAATCATCTTCAAATATCTATATTGCTTGTGAAATTTGATCAGATAATGCTAAGATCAATTTTTGGATTTTTGGGACTTCCATTCACAAAAAATTTTATGTATTTTTCCAATTAAAATACATGTTAAAACACAACTTCATTTCGTTGAAGAATGACAAAGAACTCCATATTAGTAATTAATGAGATAAGTGGACTTCTTATGGAACGTGGACCATCCTCCACTCTTTGAACAAGTTTTGAAAGCGTGAATTAGACTCAAAACCTAAAATTACATAGGCATAATCATCTTTTTGAGTTCCTTTTATAAAAATATTTACTGTTTTTAAATATAGTTTTTATTTACTGCCTAGGTATATCACGTGTAGAAAATATTTACCATCGATGACAATTGTATTATGTATTAAAAGTGAATTATACATGTAATATACATATTATTACACATTTTATTTGTTTTGATTAAAAAAACTACAATATATGTTAAAAATAAATTATGCATATATATAATATAGATGTGTTATACTATGTATAAAAAATAATTTTGCATGTAATATTTATATATTATAAGTGTCATAAAATGCATTAAACTTGTTTTGATTTAAAAAAATTATATTATATATTAAAAGCAAATTATACATATACTAAAATTATATAACTATCAAATATTTTCGTAAATTTTCTTACACGTTGATTTTGTTTTGCATTTATAATTAGCCAGCAGAACATGCGGAGCATGTTTCTACTGAATATTATTCTGTCCTTTTATATATACATTTTTTTAATATGCTATGGTGGTTCATTTTGATGATGTGACCAAGGGGAATCTAATTAATTTAAGGTATTGCTTAACAAATTTGTAATCCAGATTTAGTCAGAGCAAGTCGATTGCCTTTAAATCTAAAAATCAATTAATAAATCTCAACCTCCATATGAAGTTTTTAACTATTCTAAGAAATTCAAATTAATTGAACCAGCAGGCATAGTGTGACATTACATTATATTTCTGTCAGACAGGGCTGCCTAGTCTTTCAATTATTTTGACTTACAAATGTGCATATAGTAAATGTTGTATGTTCCATTCTGCCAAACAAAAAAACAAAGACAAAAAATATATATATTTTGTGAAATTTTACAAGTGAAGTTTAAAGATGGTAAAATATATGCAGACTTTATCACTATCGCATAGAGATAGAGAGGTCGTTTTCAGAAAACCCCCAATGCAAATATATTAGCCTCGAAAG